>JAQPPZ010016004.1:0-66975 GCA_028583015.1 Wollemia nobilis | reverse complement strand
ATTCTATTTAATTTTTATTCTCTTAGATTTATAAAAAAATTCATGAATGAAACTAAAAATATATTACTTCATATATATTTGAATATATAAAACATTTTTTATCACTAATGTATATAGGTTATGCATAATAAAATGTCCATTCACGAATACATTAAAGAGTGATATAAGGGTGTGATAAACATTTTTTTTTCTAAATAAATATTTTGTTGTTCTCACTTTTCTACCTTATTAAGCATATTAATATAAATAACTAGTGTATATGCAAGAGAACCCTAGGTAAAATTAAATAGAGGAAAAATGATATTATTCCTCTAATACAAAATACACTATGTACAATAGGCTTATGTTTATGAGGCAAGTCCATCATCATATATTAATGTAGTTATTGTGATGACTTTATCTGTAAAGTACTAATATCTCTCTATTAAGTTTAATTATTTGATTACTAATACAAAGATATTCTAATATTAATTTCCCTTCTACTATGAACAAATTTTAATATTAAGTTTATTTAATAAAAAAAAAGTTATTTGTATTTATTTTATCTTAGTAAAATAAATAATAATCAATAAAAGTTCCATTCAATTTCATTCACGACTTTGTGATCTTAACTACATCATAACCAAAAAATTTAATATAGAGGTTATAAATTGGTCTTTCTTGTCATGGATAACATAAAACTACTAGGAAGGTTTAGTTTTGGAATAGGAGCTGAATTAGTATTTTGGTACATAGGTGCAAGATTACATCAGTTCCTTTGAAGGTGGAAGAAGCTATAAAGAGTTGTAGACATATAGCATGCATTTGATTAAGGAACAAGTAGTAAAAAAATTGAATAATATATTTACCATTACCCATTTAACTAATTCTAGAACCATGGACACCTTTGTTTGAAGTAGGGATAAAACGAATCCTATTTCATTATAAAAAGATACCAATTACTAGAGAGATCATGTTTAGGTTAGTTATGAAGAATTTTTTTGGATCAACAAGTTGATTCCAAAATTTACATTCTTTGTTTGGGTAGCCACTCAAAATAAAATTCCTACAATTAAAAATATATGTGAAAGAGACTTTCAATTTTTTAACAAGTGTGCTTTACGTGAGTGTTATAGTAAATTTGTGTACCATTTATTCCTAGAATGTTCATTTTTTAGATATGTTTTGCAAGAGATTTTGGATAAGTTTCAAGTAGCATGGATATTTCCCAACTGTATAGTGGACTTGTGCTACAATCAAATTCTCCCTTTTCTTGCAAAATATTGAGCATGTTGTGGAAACTTTTTCTTCCTCAATACCTATGGATATTTGGAAGGAAAGAAACTAGTGTATATTTAAGGATAAAAAGAGAATGCCTATGGCATTAGTGAACATAATTAATGTATAGTAGTGGATAACATGATATTAGCTAACCTAAATAAGATTATAATCCTTGCTAATTGTGTCCTAAATCCTAAAAGTCAATTAAGGCACCTGGTGAGTTAGGAGACCCCTATAAAGGATGGTTGAAGCTAAATTTTGATGAAGCCTCAAAAGATAACCCATGTTGAGCTAGAGTAGACAATGTCTTCATATGTGATTCAAGGCAATTACTCATAGCTTATTCTAAAAATTTGGGTTTCCAATCAAATTATTTTTTTTAAGCCTAGAGAGATGTTTTTGGGATTTCAATAAATATAGCCATTGGTTCAAAAATGTTGATTTCAAAATCATCCGAGAAAGTACTTGCATGTTGAGTATCTTTTAGAGGGGAAAGGAACATACATGATGCCATAGCTAAGCATATTCCTACCAAAATGGAAATTCATAGTTATAAACAATGTAATAATTCTTGGATTGCTATAAACACTAACACTCCAATTATGGAATTTTATCTATGCATGCAAGTGTAAATTTGGAGAGAGTGGGAAAGGTGTTTCATAAAATATTCAACAAGAGGAGAACTTGTTAGAATGAAGTTTATAGTCCTAAAATTGGATGAGGAGGTCAAGTAAATTCTAGTGAGGGTTTACCTCTTTTAGTTTTCAATAAATTTAAGGGCTTTGATGAGATTTTATAGATGTGGATTGTGAAGACATGGGACAAAGGTGTAGTGGAATTGTATGATTTGATGTTTCATATTTCACCTGATATTATCATTGAGATTTCACGTCTAGCTTAGGAACGAGACCTAGTGTTCCATGATAAGTAATCCACAACATGTGGATGGAGGTTCCAAGATGTCTTGGCATAAGAGGATCATCCCATTTAGTATCTTGGTGGACCTAATAATATTAAAATATATTTTCTAGTTAGTGAAGTAGACTTGCGATACCTTCAAGAGTTTAATGATGAAAGTTGAAGTCTACATAAACTAAAGTAGCATCCTAAGAGGTACAGTATGGAGCTAGAGGAAATATGAACCTAAATATAGGTAGTGGTGGCAAGATCTAAATGACGATGTTCCTATTTGCTTACTTGGAAATGATTTTGTGGAGTATTTTGTCTTTTTTTAAGTAAAGTGTCTTTAATTAATGTTTTGACATTCTGTAGGTAATTGAGTGTGAGTTTGTTTTGTTAATCGTATGTAATAATTATGTGCTTATGGTTTCATTATATAGTATGCTATGATATTTGTGAAGGGTTTTGACCCTAATCCCATTCTAACCATCAATAAGAAAAACATAAAACTACCACACTTAGATGCATTAAGGAAAAATATAATTGAAAGGAAATGAGAAAAGTAGAAAGAACAAATCTATAAGTTATCTTATTACATAACGATAAAAAATATGGTTAATTTCATATACCATAAATAATTAAGAGGAGCATTTTGAGTATATGAGGATGGTGATGTAGAGATTGGGGCAATACCAAATTTACGAAAAGTTTCCCAAGAGTGTTTTATTTGAAAAAAAAAGTGAATTATGTAGGGATATTATATTAGTTCACAATATTGTAGTTGACTAAAGCAAAATAAAAGAATTATAATGTGTCTAATACCCCAAAAATATTCATGAAGTCCATAATTTTATGTGAATTACTACATATTATAGTAATCTTATGGAGGTATTACCTAAAATAGAAAACTCTATAACTTTTATCTAAACTAAGGGTAAGAATTTTGATTGGATAGAAAAGTATAAAAACACTTTCCAAGTATTGAAAAAAAGTTAACAATACCTATACTCAAAGTGCTAGACTTTGACGACTTTTTAATTATCAAAATACATTTGGAAAATTGTTATGAGGTGTATTAATGTAATAATATTTAGTTATGGCTTATGAATTCTACAATATAAACACCCTATCAGGGAGAAGGATGTTAGCAAGCTAAATAGAAACCAACATCCAAAATCCATGTAGAGGAAATTAGAACAGTCACCACCAAGGTGGAAAAAAAAGAAATAGATAAGAAAAAGGAAGAATAGATGGCCTAAAACTAGCTCCCATAAACCATATAGAGAAACCCATGTAAGGATACCCAAGCATAGATAACAATCGAAAAAACAAAAAAAAACTAAGAAAAACCCATTAAAAAAATAAAACAAACCCCTAACCATTACTATTCATTAATATTCGGGTTGTCCTTGTTGGGACCATCCAAAATTCCTATCCCCAACTTATCATAGTAGTTGGGATAAGAGTCTTATCACTGTAGGAGTTGTCATGAAACCTAGTGAATCTCGGTAATGCCAAAAATAGATTATACCAACCATGAGATAAGGGCCCCAAAAAAATGATGGCAGTACAAGTGAAGAATTTCAAAATATTTGAAAGATTAAACTTGGGGAAAATGGGTGGGATATCAACAACATCCCTAGTGTCAATAAAGGAATAGGCCAAGAAAAATCTCCCTAACTTGAGGAAATTACAAAGGGGTCTAAATAAACAAACCTCTTGTCTCTATATAATTGATACTCAATAGAAAAACATCTCTACAAATAGTTATTCCATCCTAGCTTAACCTTAAATTTTCTATAAAATTAGTCGATTTATTACCTTCCCTTTGCACATGCTTGACAACCACATTCTCAAAGACCTGAAAGATTCTTTTTTCCTTAGAAATCATATTAGTGATGAAGGGACTAGGATTTTGAGAGCCTTTCACTAGGTTGATAATATTAAGGGAATCATCCTTAATGATGAACTTACTTTAATAAAAGACACTCAACAAAAAAATTCCTTGGAAGAGAGTACGAGCTTTAGTAAAATTACTCAATTAGGGTCCTATCTTCTTAGTAAATATGAGGAGTTCATTGTTTTTGTTCTAAATTAAACCACCTACACCTACCTCTCTTGGGTTACCCTTGGAATACTCATTGAAATTGATTTTAATCCATCCTTTAGGGGGTGGTTCCTAGAAAATTTTTCCTCTCCCACCCAAATCCAAATGGGTAGAAGACCTCAAAAAAGTTTTAAACCCTAGAGTACACTCTAGAGCTAATTTCCCAAAATACGAACATGAGTCCAAAGAGATGGTAGATATGTTCTCCATTATTTTCACAATGCTTTTAGCATAGATAGAGAGGGATGAATTGGATTCATTTTTAAAAATCCTCAAATTCTTATCCTTCTAGATACACCACATGATATGAGCCAACCTAAATATCCAAAATAGATGAAGCCAAGGACAAAAGAAGGGAAGATACCATTGGTATAAAAGATTGGATATTTAAAATGGGAATACCCAGTAGACACAAACCAAATTGAAAATGCAGGAGAAAACATCCTTAGATAATAGACACAAAATAAAGACATGTTGTACCAACTTAGCATGCAAGCAAAAAAGAAATACTGGTTTGAAGTAATCATACCTCGGGATTGCATATTATGTATGACCAAGGTTTTGTTTTGTATAGCAAGCCATAGAAAAACAGTAATATTAAGGGTTAATCCCTTCTACCAAATAGATCTACTTGGAAACCAAGGGGGACCAAGGTCCTCCAGAAAGAAATATATTGATTTCATAAAACATTCTCCTAAACTTTTCACCTTCTAGAAAATATTATCAACTACATTAGTATATTTGATGACTTAGAACTTTGGGAGGTCTGAGATCTTCTTAAGGGTAATTTTCTCAATTAGAGATAAGTTAGGACTAAATAAAAATATCCATCTCTTCCTATGATTTACAATTTCAATATAATCTTCAACCTTAGAACCAAAGGTGCATTTATAGAAGTCTTCACCCACTACCAATTCTAGAAGCGTTACCAACGGTTAGTCCATCAACCAAGGATCTAACCAAAAATTAATTATGTGGCCATTATCCACATTCCATCTTCCTCCCTTTCTAATATTACTTCTAGAATTACATTGAATAAGCCAAAAAACTGACCCAGAGTTTGAGATGTCATCTAAGAAAAAGTCCCCCAAATATATATATATATAGTCAATTTTTAGAAATTTTTATCATAAAAATAAAACTAAGTGATATATCAAAAAAATTAAATAAAATATATAGAAAATTAATATTTTTATTATAAATTTATCGAAAAATTAGTATCTAAATATAAAATAATAAAGCTATAAATCTTAATTTTATTATTGTAATTTTATACTAATTTAAAGACAATTATTTATTTATGAGATTGATTTAAAAATTTTAAAATCTAAGTTTGTATTATATAAAAGTAAAATTTAGTTTTTAAAGATAAAAAAGGGACCACTCCAATGTTATATATGAACAACCATGTTATTACATAAAATGACATGCATATATAAGATATTACTTGGATTTATACAACACAAAATTTTACAAATCAAACTAAATTTTACATCTAAACCATAATCAAAAGAGTTTTTATTTATTTTCAATGTATTGAATAAAATTGAAAATAATAGTACATCTATGTGTTTTACTTAATTTTTAAAGAAATATTATGGTATAAGTAAGAAAAACAAGATAAATATGTCAAGTTGTCATCCTTAAAGTCCAGTACTATCTTCTCTTACCTTGTAATAGGAGTAAATCAACCTTAAAAATAGTTGGTTTAACCCTCCTCTAATCTAATGAGGGTGGTTGAACCATTGTTTAACACTGCCAAATAGATTCCAAGGCCCCACATCTCAAGCTAGCAACTATAACAACTATCATGCTAGATCAAAAGCTTGTAGAGAAGGTAAAAGAACAATCAATTACCAGTCCTCAATTAGAAAAAAATATTAGTAAAAAGTCTTTAAAGATTCAACAAATAAAAACCGCAAAGGCAATCAACATGGACATCCAACCTATCTCCCAAACATGCTCTACCATTCAATCTCTATCAACAAACTCTACTATTTCTATAGTCGATATTGAGAGATGCAAGAAAAGGAGTTTTTCCTAAAAAAAAAAAGGTTGAACCTCTCAAATATGTACTTGGTGAGCTACAAACCTTATCCAAAATCCTTAAATGGATATTGAAAGATGCAAGCAAAAGAGAATTTACTAAAAAAAATGTTGCACCTCTCAAATATGTACTTGGTGAGCTACAAACCTGATCCACAATCCTTCAATGATTTTAAGGCTTTAGAATATTTTGATGATGAAGATTTTTCATTAAAGGAATTGGAGTTGATGGCGACCAGGCTAGAAGGTTTTTTGGTTCTCCGTCTTTTAGTTTTTTTTATTATATATTATTGTTTTTATTTTTTTAGTAGTTAATTTGCAAAACCTTGTTTGTTTCTAGGTTAAGTTTCTAGCATGGCATTATTATTCTTTTTAATATAATATAATATCACTTTTTAACAAACCAAAAAAAAAAAAAGTTATAGAGAGTATTATCCTTCTTACACAAAAAAATACCTACCATAAATAAATAAGTATTATTCATATATAATATCATAATTTTATATTGACTAAAATCATTATTTAAACTAAAAAATATTTAATATTTAATATAATTAAGTGTAATTTACATCTATTAAGTGTAATTTTTTATATTTAAATTACAAGCCAACAACGTTTTGGAATGGTAAAAGTGTATATATTTTTTGTGAAAAAAAAAATAAAAAATTATATAAAAATCTTTAATTATACATTTATTTTTGGTAACCTGCCTTTCTTTCTTGGCAAGGCTCAAAATGCGGCACAACTCTTTCTCTCTTGGCAAGGCTTAAAATGCGGCATAAATTTATTCTTTTGACTGTCCAACTTTTAGAATTTGTAGTCCCTCCTGGATGACCCCTAAATGTGTTCCATTTACCCTTTCCTTTTGAATCCATAGACTTTATACTAAGTCTATAAAGCCCTCTTTCTATTCTTATCCTTTTGTCTTAGTTTTAATATTACACTTGTTTTTAGAGTTGTGTCTATACATTTGCTTCATCCTCTAGAGTCCTCTTGGGTTTTAGTGTGTGTCTCTAAAATTTTCCTAATTAGAATACCCCAACTTCTTTCCTATAGTCAAAATTTCTAGTTGAAAATATTTTTATTACATTCCAACCAAAATTGCTAGCAGATGAAACCCAAACCAAAATCCCAAGCTATCTTCAAGGTCTTTGATTTGAATCTATTGGTCTTCCAATATTTCTAAAAAATGTTCTCATTGAGATGAGAATGGATCTTATATAAAAATTGTTTAAGTATTCATTTTTTAAGAGAAGAAATATAATATTAATGCCTCCAATACTTAAATAGTTATATAAAATATATGATTAAAGATACATAATTGCCATGTGTTATAATTATTTTTTTCATATTTATTAAATTATATTATACTTATTTTTATATTAAAATTTTGCAAAGTTTTTAATACTACGTGTACAAAGACATAAATCTTCCAAAATTACATCCAATTACTTGTATATTTTTTTATATATAAAAATAGTTTTTGGGAACAGTTCATTGTTTCTAGTTTTGGCTATTTTTGAGGTCCAATGGGCTGGTGAGTGTGTGAGGGGTGGGGGCATGGGCAAGTATGTGAGAAAATGGGTGTGTTAAATTCTATATTGATAACCATCTTTGCAAATAAACCACAAAAGAATTAATATAAAAATATTTTTTAGTTTTTTTAAAATTATATATTTTAAAAAATATTATTGCATTGCCATTTACATTTAAATTTATTATTATAATCCTATTGTAATTAATTTTTCCCCACCTCATGTATATGGCATGTGTTTTTAATAAAAAATTCAATAATTCAACGGAGATACCACATTAATACGAGTAAAATGTAATATAACTATAATATAAAAATATTTTAAACTTAAAAAAAAAACTTTACTATAGAAGATATTCTTTGCAAATATTATTACGCACTTTCGTATCTTATAGATATAGATAACCGTGTAATATATTATAATTCATAATTTTTTTATTATAATTTAAAATATTTTAAAAAAATTGAAATAATTTTTATTTATATGATATAATAAATATTATATAATCAAAATTTTGAGTAGGGGAGAAGGAGAGAGGGAGAGGAGAGTTGGTTCAGTTGTGTTGAATGGATTGGTTTGGATTGAGATTGGGGTTGATCCCCATGATTGCTTAGGTTTTTTGTTTTTTCTAGTGTTTGATAATAGTACAGTTGAGAAGGTAAAGTTGATGTGGTAGGTTGAGCGGTAGTGGATGGAAGAGTTGTTGTGATTAGTTGATAGGTACAATAGGTTGTGTTGTAGTGGAAGGGATTTCTTCTTGGTTGGAAGAGACCATCCACTACATCAATGCTATGAACTTGTTCTTGTCTTTATTTTTGGTGTACCTATCTTTTTTGGGTTTCTCTTTCGGGTTTTTTTGAAGAGAAAACTTGGTCTAGGGTTTTTTTGGAGAGAAAATTTAGTCTAGGTAGGGTGATTATATGGTGGAGTTGTGGTTGGGCAAGGTGATCAGATGGTGGAGTTGTTGTGGTTGCGTAGGGCGGTCAAATGGTGGAGTTTCTGTGGTTGGGTGAGTTTTTGTGGTTGGTTGGGTGGATGGAGTAGGTTGTATTGTAGTGGAAGGAGTTTCTTATTTGCTGGAAGAGACCATCCCCTACAATAGTGCCTTGGCCTTATCAATGTTTTTGTTTTTTGTGTACCTTCTTTTTTGAGGTTTCTCTTTCTATTTTTTTTTGAGAAAAAAACCTGACCTGGTTTGTGTTGTTGGGAGAGGGTTTTCAACCATAGGATTTTTGATCAATGATCCTAGTTCTACTCTGTTTAATAACATAGGTATTTTAGTGGATCTCAAATGGCAAATGTAGACTTATGGTTTGGATTCGTGGCATTCCAGTGTGATCTCAGTCCTAATTTGATGCTGGATTTAGTTATTTATGTGAAAATCATTCCAGCTCAATATTTTCTCTCATTTGGTCTTAGTTGTGTTTTGTCTATAATCAAGAATCCCGTGGTGTTTTTCAGGTTCTTACAAGCTTTGTTCCTTAAGGCTTTCGTGTTGTGTAGAACACAATCCAAATGTTGATTACTAAGCCAAGCAATTTTAAAATTTAGATTTTTGGGTGCTTTGTGGTTCTAGCTTATGGAATTATTGGGTGCTAAAAATCTAACTTTATTTTGATTTTTTCTTTTTAAATATCTATTTTGCAAGACCTTAATATAAAAAATGGTTCCAAAATTTTTTATTTTTTTTGGGTTGAAATGGAAAAAAAATATTTTTGAATTTTTAACTCACTTTATGCCAAGACCTAGCGTGCGAAAAATGTTTCTTTCGCTTGAAAAGGCTATCCACTACATTTCTTTAACTCACTATATTAATATATAAATAGTTTTTGGGAACAGTTCAATGTTTCTAGTTTTGACTCTTTTTGGGGTCCAATGGGACGTGGCAAGTGTGCGATGGGTGTGGGCATGGGCAAGTATGTGAGAGAGTGGGTGTGTGTTAAATTCTATATTGATAACCATAACTCTCATTTTTACAAATAAACTACAAAAGAATTAATATAAAAATATTTTTTAGTTTTTTAAAAATTATATATTTTTAAAAATATTATTACATTGCCATTTACTTTTAAATTTAAATTTATAATAATATTGTAATTAATTTTTCCCACCTCATGTATATGGCATGTGTTTTTAATTAAAATTTCAATAATTCAATGGAGATACCACATTAATACGAGTAAAATGTAATATAACTATAATATAAAAATATTTTAAACTTTAAAAAAATACTTTACTATAGAAGATATTCTTTGAAAATATTATTACGCACTTTCGTATCTTATAGATATAGATAACCGTGTAATATATTATAATTCATTATTTTTTTATTATAATTTAAAATATATTAAAAAATTGAAATGAGTTTTATTTATATGATATAATAAATATTATATAATCAAAATTTTGAGTAGTGGAGAAGGAGAAGAGAGTTGGTTCAGTTGTGTTGAATGGATTGGTTTGGATTGGGATTGGGGTTGATTTAGATCCCCATGATTTCTCAGGTTTTTTGTTTTTTTTAGTGTTTGATAATAGTACAGTTGAGAAGGTAAAGTTGATGTGGTAGGTTGAGTGGAAGTGGATGGAAGAGTTGTTGTGATTAGTTGATAGGTACAATAGGTTGTGTTGTAGTGGAAGAGATTTCTTTTTGGTTTGGAGAGACCGTTCACTGAATCAGTGCTATGAACTTGTTTTTGTCTTTATTTTTGGTGTACCTATTTTTTTGGGTTTCACTTTCAGGTTTTTTTGGAGAGAAAACTTGGTCTAGGGTTTTTTGGAGATAAAACTTGGTCTAGGTAGGGTGATGGGATGGTGGAGTTGTGGTTGGGTAGGGTGATCAGATGGTGGAGTTGTTGTGGTTGAATAGGGTGGTCAAATGGTGGAGTTGTTGTGGTTGGTTGGGTGGATGGAGTAGGTTGTATTGTAGTGGAAGGATTTTCTTATTTGCTGGAAGAGACCATCATCTACTATAGTGCTTTGGCCTTATCCATGTTTTTGTTTTTTGTGTACCTTCTTTTTTGAGGTTTCTCTTTCTAGTTTTCTTTGAGGAGAAACCTGACCTGGTTTGTGTTGTTGAGAGAGGGTTTTCAACCATAGGATTTTTGATCAATGATCCTAGGTCATAGGTATTTTAGTGGATATCAAATGACATATGTAGACTTATGGTTTGGATTCGTGGCATTCCAGTGTGATCTCAGTCCTAATTTGATGCTGGATTTAGTTATTTATGTGAAGATTATTCCAGCTCAATATTTTCTCTTAGTTGGTCTTAGTTGTGTTTTGTCTATAATCAAGAATCCCGTGGTGAGAAGTGGTGTTTCTCGGGTCCTTATAAGATTTGTTTCTTAAGGCTTTCATGTTGTGTAGAACACAATCCAAATGTTGATTACTAAGCCAAGCAATTTCAATGTTTAGATTTTTGGATGCTTTATGGTTCTAGCTCTTATGGAATTATTGGGTGCGAAAAATCTAACTTTGTTTTGATTTTTCTCTTTAAATATCTATTTTACAAGACCTTAATATAAAAAATGGTTCCAATATTTTTTTTTTTTATTGAAATGGAAAAAATATATTTTTGAATTTTGAACTCACTTTATGCCAAGGCCTCGTGCGAAAAATGTTTCTTCCACTCGCAAAGACTATCCACTACATTTCTGAACCTATCCTTATTTTTACTTTTGGTGTTTTTGGGTTTTTTTTGGAGATACTTATTGATTACCTTTATTCAAGGTTTTAAAACCACCAAGCACATTCAAAGGAAAGCTTATAAAAAATAGTGATCCATTCATTGAGAGAAAAAAAGTCCCAAGATATAGTACCTAAGATGAATATTTTTTTTTTGGACAGCATGGAGATTACACAAGAGACGGGTAGCCGGCTGAAACTTCCCCTGTAATGACGAGCGCTGATGACACAATAATAGACGGATACTTTCTTTTCATTTTGATGTGAGTTAGATTTCGCTTTTGGTTTTCGTCTGGATTTTCTGCAAATTTGGAGGAAATTTGATGAGTTAGATTTCGCTTTTGGTTTTCGTCTGGATTTTCTGCAAATTTGGAGGAAATAACAGTAACTCTAAACTGCCAGTCTGCCACCATGCCACCATGGCCGGTTCGTGGAAGTCTTCATCTGCTGGGGAACCTTCCATCGATATTTCGCAAATTTAGCCCGTTGTGTTTCTGCACCTGGTATCCCTTCCAACCGTTTTCGTGTCCTCCCCTTCCATGGCCAAAGAGTTTCTTAAAACTCACGATCTCCTCTTCGCCAACAGACCCCATTGTGCAGCTGGGAAATACATAAACTACGATTATAAAGACGTGGCATTTGCACACTATGGAGGATATTGGAGGCAGATGAGAAAGCTTTGCACGGTGGAGCTACTCACCGCCAAACGAGTCGAGTCATTCAAATTCGTGAGGGAGGAAGAGGTCTCCGCCATGATCTGGGAGGCGAGCGAACGAGGAGTGCGTTCTGTCGACTTGAGCAAAAGTGTGGCATCTCTCACGCAAAATATTGTGTGCAGAATGTTTGCCAGCAGAACATACTCCGACCATGATTTGGTAGGAGGTCACGGATTCAAGGCAATGGTGGATGAGTTGTTCGCTACAGCCGGTGCGTTTTGCGTTGGAGACTTCATTCCTTGGCTTGACTGGCTGGATTTGCAAGGCATCCATCGTCGCATGAAAAAAGCCCACCAAGTATTTGATAAATTCGCCGAGGAAGTAATTGATGAGCACATATATAATAGAAGGGGATGCCCTGGGATTTATATGGGGCTTTCTGTTGTTGAGTTTGCACTTGCTCAGTTGGTGCATTGCTTTGATTGGAGTGTTGAGGGCGAGCTGAATATGGATGAAGTGTTTGGATTGACTGTCCCCAGAGAATACCCATTCTTTGCTCGTCCTGCATGGAGGCTGACATCCGACGGGGTGCAGTTAAGCTCACGCTAGATATTTCCACTGTTAACTTATTGGATGTTTCTAATAATTTCAATGCTCCTAGGCTTGAAATTGTTGATTAGAGGCGGAATATAAAATAGAAAAATAAAGAATGTATGAAAAATAAAATAGAGGATGTAAGAAAGGGTAGAAATTGGTGCTGTAATTGGTCTTCATGTTGTAGTTTTTTTTGTCCTTTTCAATCCTTTATTCTTTGATAGTAGATGTCTTTGATGAATTAATAATTTCATGATTTGACATGTCTGAAGTGGATCTGAATTGACATATCTTTTCTTCTTTGGATTTCTATATGATCCGTTTCTTTGACCTTCATAAGCATCAAACTTGATCTCAGTAGATCCTTTTGGAATAAGGTTTTGAAGGTAGTAATCTATTCTTTGTAGTAAACTTTCTTCATGGATTTTATAATACTTGTATTTATAGTAGTAGAAGAAAGATGAGTGATTTTTCCTTTTACAATATTTGCATGGGTGGAAATTCCAAAAATTGATATTTTCATCACTATATTGATTGCAATAGGTGCACATTAAAGGTGTTCTAATTGATTTGTAGTTTATTTTTGGGATATCATGTTTATCAATATCTTTGACTAGATCTGTAAACCATATGTGCACAATTGAAGCTATTCCATTTTTACTTCTTTGTATGATATCTTCTTGATCTATCTCTTTTTCTTCCTTGTGGCCTTTTGTGTTTTCATTGATAGCTTCATTAGAAGAATCTATTTGATTCCTCCTTTGCTTTTGTACTTTCCTAATTATTATCCATTGTATTACCAATTATGCTTTTAATCCATATTGGTATTTTCTTCATTCCACCTTTAAGTGTATTGCTTAATGAACTAGTATACATCTTTAGCTTCTTGGATTATGGTATATAGTACTTTGATAGAGCTTGTATCTTTATGAGATTGAATTTTTCTAGTGGTCTACCTTATAACTCCCTACTTATGAGTTTGATTTGATGAAATCTTTTAGAGCTTAGGTTTTGTAGGCTTCCTTATATCTTCCTAGTTAAGTTATGAGAATTAGTAGAATTATTGTAAGATTTATAGATACCTTATGATTCCAAATGGAATGAGTACTTGATAAATTTTGAATGGATGTTGTTATTATAAATTTTTGTAGAATAACTTATGTCTTCCTAGTAATTTTAGATATTTTGAATGATATATAAAGTGTTTTTGAGAATAGTAGTTCAATTTAGAGTTGATTTTGTAAAGTTTTGTGAATAACAAATATCAACTTCTTTTACATCTTATTTCTCCTATTGAACTTAAGAACTTTCTATTTTGATGAGGTTCTATTTTTTGGAATTCTTTTATCCCTTTAAATTAAGTTTGAGACAAGTATAGTAATTAGTTTTCAGTTCTTTAGTTTCCTTATAGAACCTTATTTTATAGCATTTGATAATTTGATATTTAATGTTCCTAAATTCCAACTACCTATTTTGATGTATTATTCCTTATAACTCCCTAATATGGAATTTTAAAACACAATGATATTTGCAATGTTAGATAATTAATCTATCCAGGTAGACATCATTATTTCTTTGTATGCTTATTCCTTGGCTTGCTTCATTTCTTGGACAACAAACAACCTTTTTCTTTTGTAGGTATTTTTATGAGGATGTTGGATGACACTAGTTGTGATGCTCCTTGGTTCTATGGAGTGCTGAATGGTAGTTTTATAACTAATATTGGTGCTTCTTTTGGTGGATGTTCTTCTCCAAGTTTGAGACCTTGGATGTAGCACATTTTCCCTTTTTCTCTTTGCTTTCAATGTGTTGATCTTTATGCTGCTTTGTAGTGTAGATAGTCCTTTGTAATAGCTTCATTCTATGTTAATAGAAGTACATTTTGATGCCTTTTTATGTAGATGAGCATCCTTTAGTATGGACCTTTATGTTGTCCTTTTTATCCATGTAGATGTATATTGATAATGGTCTTATGTGGGCTTTGATATTGTAGGTGAATGCTTGCTTCTAGATGCTTTGACATGGAGCAATGGTATCTTTTGACACCTTAAATATTGAGTAATATGTGCTCCTTAATGGATTTATTTTCTTGCTTGAAACTTGCCCTTATACTTGCTTGGATGATGACCATTTTCTTTCTTGTATTATAAGACTTTTTTCCTTATTGAATGGACAATAATAGTGCTTGTATTAGATAAATTTTGTACCACTATGATGGGCTGATTGTCTCCTTATGAAATTGTTAGAATAAGAGAATATTCTCTTAAGTTCCACTAGGATAGACACTTGAGTTTCCACTCCTCCATGTGTCAGGAGAACTCTCAGTGGTGTCTTCATCAGGTCTGATGAGTTGTTGTAATCCAACGGCTCTCAATGATCAACTCTGCTATTTATACAGAGTTGATCCTTGGAATAAATTAATCAGTTCCACTCTTCTCTTCATATTTTGTGTAATGCTTTGCATATCTATTATTGTGAAATTCTAACATGGTACCAGAGCAGGATAGATTTTGCTAGCATTCACTCTTGAAGGTTCTAGGATCTGGTTCTTTTTTTGCTTTGGATTTTTTTTGACTATCTTGCTTCATATATGTTGTAGTCAGTTTATCCATATTTTTTTCAGCAAAATATTTTATAATATATGTATTGTTTTTTAAAGTTGATTCAGAACTCGAGGGTTTTATTTTTTGAAATTTTTTGCGCTCTTCCTTTACTCTTTCCAGAGCTTTCATTCTGTAATTTCTAGAGGAAGATCCTTTTTTTTTTTTCAAAATCTCAACCCTCATTTTTTAAATGAAAGCAATCAATGCTTAGATATATCGCTGCGTAATTTTTTGGCCCAAATCATTTTTGGAACTGCATCTTTTTCATGGCTCCAAACCATTTCACGTTGGCCCTTAATACGTGGCTTCCCTTAAATCTAAGCTTGGTGTATATTTTTTAAAACAATTACATATTTATTGCTAACCTTTTCTTCGAATCATTTTTTATCTCTAACCAAATCTAAAGATTTTAAAACAACATCAAGTGTGTTTCTAAAATGTAAAATCTTGGTGCACCACCCACGACGTGGCTCTCGGAGACCTCCACGTCTCTCTTGGCATCATTGCATCGTATCTTCTCACTGGGTGAAAGCATATCTGGCGCTGGTATCTTCTCCATTTATACTCTTCACCACAAAGGAGATTCACACTTGTTCTGCTATTTTCTTCATCTCTGGTTCGAGTATCTAATTTCATGATTCATCTAAGGTTAAGCATTCTTTTTTCTGACGTGTTCTACAGGAGATTTTTTTAGAGGCTTCTAACATGTTCTGTAGGAGAGTTTTTTTGAGGCAGCTTCTATTTTTTTCTGACGTGTTCTACAGGACAATTTTTAGAGGCATCTAACGTGTTCTGCAGGAGGTTTTTTAGAGGTAGCGCTCATCTATATCGCTCCCCTCGGTGGCCCTTCCGAGATCTCACCTAGGGCACTAGAGATATAAAAAAATTATTATTTTAGTAATTTTTTTATATTTTTATTCTCTGGATATTTAAACCCTGTCTATGTAGGTGGCATCTCATGACGTCCTCGGAATATCCCTCCTACTATTTGCCTCCAGTGGTGGACGTCTTCCTCTTCCACACAGTCAATATCTACATAGAGATAAAATTTGTTATTTTTAAGCTCTCTAGTTTCTTTAATATTTTCTGTGTAGGTGGCCTCATCGGTTACTCGACGTCCTTGGATCATCCTTTGAAAAATGGAGACCTCCTTTCTATTGTTTGTCTCTGCCTGGTTCGACCCAACGACACGTTAAGGAAAGGAGCTCTCGAATTTTGGTTTGTTTTGGACACATTATTTTCTCAGAGCCATGGGGCTTTATTTAAATCCTCATTCTTTTATTTTGTAAAGGTTAAATACACTTCGATTTCGAAGTATAAATCTGACTCCTTCTCAAAGCCTTTTTCATATTTTTTTAAAAAGAGGGGCCCTTTGATAAGTCGTAGTCATATTGTAACCATAATATAAAAGACTTTTTTTTGGGGTGGGGGGGGGGGTTTTTTTTTTTTTTTTTTTGTTTTTTTTTTTTAGGTATTTAATTTGGTTTTTTTTTTTTTTTTTTTTTTTTTAGGTATTTAATTTAATAGAGGTGTAATGATTGCAATTTTAAATTTTTTTATTTTCTATGCTTACACTCTCTAATTAATAATTTACACCTATGTTGTTTATCATTATTTGAGGAAAAGCTACCTTCTATTTATCTTCTTATAATATTGTTATTGTTTAATTAATAATTTTCCAAAGGAGTTCTAGTTATTTTTTGAATTTCTCATATATTCTTTCTTCTCCTTTATTATTATTAATTTATTCAAATTAATATTAAAAAAAAAGGAATATCTCACCTTTTCTTCTTCTCTAAAGGTGTTATTAAAATTCTATTATAGAATTCTGATCATATTTAAACATTAATGTGTTAATCTCTTCACTTTAAACACATTATTTTTTCTAAATATTTCCTAAACATAAAATTTTAAGTCTTCTTCCTCAAAATATATTTGCCTACGTTCCATGTATCATTACCACTAAAAACTTATAGTTTCCCTCACGTAAGGGTGGGTTTTTGGAGGTACTTGGTATAAAGGCCTGGCATATATTTTTCATTCATCCATTTATTTTTTTTGGATATCTCTCTCACTTATAGTTTCCCTCTAGTAAGGGCAAGTTTTGAGAAAATCCAAAATTATAAACTGGTTGAACTCTCTGCATTTCAAGCCTACAACCCTTGACAAATTCTTCTCTATACTTACAGTTTCCCTCAAGTAAGGGCGGGTATTGAGAGGAACTAAAAGGACTTGGCATTTCTCAAGAAAACAATATTCGAACCTCAATTTACTTATAGTTTCCCTCTCGTTAGGGCGGGTATATTGAGTTTTAGTATATTGAAAAGCTTCATTTTTTCCCTTCAAACATTTGCATTAATAAAATTTGAAGTTCTAAGGGGGGATATATTGGTTAATTATAACTTCAAACTTTTCTTTTGTGTTAAAAAAATATGAACTCAATTGAACCTCTCACCCCTCATAACTTTCACACTTGGAAACCTAAAATTTTAAATCTTATCTCTCAAAAAGGTCTTACTCATTTGTTAGAAGAAAAGCAACCAAAATTTGATAAAGAATATGAAATTTTTGTTCATAAAGGAAAAATGCACGAAACAATGGGTATTATTAGCTCTAATGTTCATGAAAGTTTGTGGTTTCATATTACAGATTGCAAAACTCCTCATGAAAGTTGGGAGAAACTAAAGACCTTATTTGGGAAAGTAGATCAGATGAGATCAATGCAACTAGAAGTCGAACTAACATCTTTGTCTCCTGAATATTTTAGTAGTATTGTTGACTTCCTCACTAAGTTCAAAGAAGTCCTCACTCAATACAAAGGTAGTGGGAAGACTAAGACTGAAGAAGAATGCATTTATCTAATCCTTTCTAAGCTAAATGGTGTTTTTCAAATTTTTGCTACCACCTTTATATCTACCAAAGATGCTCTTGGTGCAACCTTTAAAATGCCTTCTTTAGAAGAATTTTGTGATAGATTAACTAGGGAAGAAACCAAACTTGCTAGATATGAAATCTCTTCTTCTTCCTCTTCTTCAAAAGCCTTAGTAGCCTCCACCTCTTCTAAAGAAAAATTCAAAAATAAGGAAAAGACTCCCATAACCTGTACTCACTGTAAAAAGAATGGTCACTCTGCTAACAAATGCTGGAAAATATTACAGCAACTAGAGGCAGCTATGAAGGATCAAAATATAGAAAATAAAAATCAAATAGGAAAAGCCCTTAATGTTCAAGGAAAAACCTCCAATTCTTCCTCTAATTACTGGGTCCTAGATTCTGGAGCTACTCATCACATGACTGCTTCAGATAAGTCTTTCTCTTCTATCTCCTCTAGCTCTACTTGTAGCATAGAAGTGGGTGACTCTTCCTTCATCCCTGTCAAAGGAAAAGGGGATATAACCATTGATGGTGGCTCCATAAACAATGTTCTCTATGTTCCAGACATTGCCACCAATCTCCTATCCATCTATCAGATTTGTACTTCTAGAAATGGGAAAATTATTCTCTTCTCTCCAATAGGAGTTGAGATAAGAGATTTTCAAGATCCCCATTCTCTTATAGCCAAAGGGAATATTGATCATAACTCTCATATTTTTCACTTCAAAGGTTTTCAAAATCCAGAAGGAGCCTCCTATTTTGTGGCTCATGGTGATCTTGAAAGTCAAATATGGCATGAAAGGTTTGGTCATCTTAGTTACAACTACCTAAAGGATTTGAGCACCCATGATATGGTTACAGGATTACCCCAAGTCTCTTCTAGTGATGGAGTTTGTCCTGGATGTGCTCTTGGAAAGCAACATCAAGATCCTTTCCACCCAAGTAGTTCTCTAAAAACCTCATCCCCTCTAGATTTAATCCATAGTGACTTAATGACCTTTCCTCAACCATATTTCAAAGGAGCAAAGTATGCTCTAACCTTTATTGATGATTTTTCTAGAAGGTCCTGGGTCTACTTCCTGAAATATAAGAGTGATGTTCTATCCCACTTTAAGGTTTTTAAAGCCTTAGTTGAAAATCAGGCATCTTGCAAAATCAAGAAGATTCGCACAGATAATGGGGGAATACTGTAGTAATGAGTTTTCCATATTTTTATCCAGTCATGGCATCATTCATCAACATTTTGTCTCCCATAATCCTCAACAAAATGGTATTGTAGAAAGGAAAAACTAGACATTAAAAGAGATGGCTAATTGTATGCTCCATTCAAGAGATCTTCCAAAAGTTTTTTGGGTAGAAGCTATTAACTATGCAAATTATATTCAAAATCACACACCTCATAAAGCTCTTGACCATTTAACTCCTGAAGAAGCTTGGTCTAGCTTAAAACCAGATGTTTCCTACTTCAATATTTTTGGGTGTACTGCTTGGGCTCACATCCCAAAGAAGAAAAGGAAGGCTCTTGATAAGAAAAGAAAAAGCTCATCTTTGTCGGTTATTGTGAAGAATTGAAAGCATACAAGCTTCTTGATCCCTCAACTCATGAGGTTTTATTTCATAGGAATGTCCAATTTGATGAAACATTCCCTCAAAAAGATCCTCAAAAGCCCTCTTCCTCCATTGAGCCTTCTCCTATAGTAGAACCTCAATATTATGAAGAGCCAACTCTTGAAGTTAACTTGGTCATTGATAATCAATATGAGGAACCTGTAACTCCATCTCAATGTCTTTCAACTCCTTCAACTCCTTCCTCTATGCCAAAATGGGCCTGCACCATTGTTAAAGAAGCTACTCCTTACATCCAAAATCTTCCTTCAACTAGATCATCCAACCCCATAGGCACTGGTCTTGTATGTCAATCTATTTCCTCTGATCCTCAATCCTTCAAAGAAGCCTCAGGTATTAAGGAATGGGATGATGCCATGGAAAATGAATTTTCTTCCTTGATCAAAAACAAGACTTGGGATTTAGTTCCCTTACCTAAAGGAAGGAAATTAGTTCATTGTAAATGGATCTTCAAAATAAAATATGGGCCTAATGGAGAAATAGACAAACACAAGGCTCGTCTAGTGGCCAAAGGTTTCTCTCAAATTGAAGGTATAGATTATGCAGAAACCTTTGCTCTAGTTGCTAAAATGGATTCTGTAAGATTGGTTCTTGCTCTAGCTGCTTCCCATAAGTGGCCTGTCTATCAAATGGATGTAAAATGTGCTTTCTTACATGGAGACTTAAAGGAAGAAATATTCATGGAACAACCTTCTGGTTTCACTCAAGACTCCTCTCTTGTTTGTAGGCTCAAAAAGTCTCTCTATGGCCTCAAACAAGCCCCTAGAGCTTGGTATGAGAAGATGGACTCCTTCCTTCTTTCAGCAGGTTTTTCTCATTGTGAGTCTGATAACACAATTTACATTTGGAGAAATGAAGGCAACATCACCATTCTTGTTCTATATTTTGATGATCTTCTTCTCACTGGTAGTAACTTGACTCACATACAGACTATAAAAGACTCCCTCTCTAAAAAATTTGAAATGGTTGATCTAGGTAAAGCTCATTACTTCCTTGGGATCCAAATAAGTCAAACCGATGCAGGTATTTCTTTGTGCCAACAAAAGTACACTCTAGATCTTCTACAAAGATTCAAAATGACATATTGCAAACCTTCTCCTACACCCTTTCAATCTGGCATTAATCTTAGTACTTCCTGCTCATCCCCTCTATGTGATGCAACTCTATACCATCAACTTGTAGGGAGTTTGCTATACCTTACTCATACTCACCCAGATATCTCATTTGCAGTTGGCCTCATATCCAGATTCTCTCATCAACCTCACTTCAGTCATTGGCAAGCAACAAAAAGGATCCTCCATTACTTGCAAGGCACTACTCACTTTGGGCTCTTCTACAAGGGAAAATCCATGGATATTATTGGCTACACAGATTCATATTGGGCAGGTTTAGTAGAAGATAGATGTTCCACCTCAGGCTATGTATTTTGCCTTGGTTCTTCACCAATAGCCTGGTTATGCAAGAAACAACAAGCAATAGCTCTATCTTCTACAGAGGTAGAATACAGGGCAACAATTTTGGCTAGTCAGGAAGCTCTTTGGCTTCATCAAATTCTGAGAGAATTTGGTTTCACCCATGAGAAGCCTATAACTCTTTGGTGTGACAATCAAAGCACAATTCATATTGCATGAAATCCAGTTGAACATCAGTGAACCAAGCACATTGAGATACACATGCACTTCATAAGGCAACATATTCAGAGCAGGGACATACACTTGGAATATATTCCAACTGAGAATCAAATTGCAGATATCTTCACCAAGTCATTTCCTTCTCCACGTTACCTTCAGTTGCGAGATAAGCTTGGAGTTATACAACTGCATTGATTGCTTTTATGAGGACAATCTTCACCATACGAAGACAAGCCTCTCTTCTTCTAATAGTTGGTTTTTCCCCACAGGGTTTTTTCACCAACTATTTATTGTATATGAGTACCTAATCAGGCCAAGTTGTCGGGACTCATCTTTATTTCTTGTATAAAGAGGACAATCTTCACCATACGAAGACAAGCCTCTCATTGTTGGTTTTTCCCCATAGGGTTTTTTCACCAACAATATTATGTAAATGAGTACCTAATCAGGCCAAGTTGTCGGGACTCATCTTTCTTTCTTGTATAAAGAGGACAATCTTCACCATACGAAGACAAGCCTCTCATAGTTGGTTTTTCCCCACAGGGGTTTTTTCACCAACTATATTATATGAGTACCTAATCAGGCCAAGTTGTCGAGACTCATCTTTCTTTCTTGTTAAAGAGGACAATCTTCGCCATACGAAGACATGCCTCTCTTCTTCTCATAGTTGGTTTTTCTCCATAGGGGTTTTTTTTACCAACTATCTATTGTATTAGGAGGACAATCTTCACCATACGAAGACAAGCCTCTAACTTCCTTTTGATTGATGGTTTTTTCCCATTGGGTTTTACCATCTCTTCAAAAGAAGTCATTGTACATGAGTACCTCATCAGGCCTTGTTGCCAGGACTCATTTGTACGATTCACCCCTAGTATCACTTAAGGGGGGTGTTAGAATAAGAGAATATTCTCTTAAGTTCCACTAGGATAGACACTTGAGTTTCCACTCCTCCATGTGTCGGGAGAACTCTCAGTGGTGTCTTCATCAGGTCCGATGAGTTGTTGTAATCCAACGGCTCTCAATGATCAACTCTGCTATTTATACAGAGTTGATCCTTGGAATAAATTAATCAGTTCCACTCTTCTCTTCATATTTTGTGTAATGCTTTGCATATCTATTATTGTGAAATTCTAACAGAAATACTCCTTTTACTTTTAATGAGGCATTTCCTTACCTTTAGTAATTCCTTTTGCTTGGAAAATTTAGTAAGAGTAAAACCAAGCTACTAATTTGCACTCTTTTGAAGTAGAAAATTTTGCACTTATTATTTTAATGAAACCCTAAATGCACCTTAAATATGAGACTCTGCAAGTCTTAATTTTTAGTTTCTATTTCTATTTTGATGGTGGCTTTCTTCTCCACTCCTTGGAGAAATATGATATGATTTTTGTGGCTTATTTTGGCCATGAAATATTGTAGGTTCTATGCAAAAAATAGTGTCTCTATACACTTTGATAATTTATTGGTTTTTATGTCCTTGATCTTTAATCAATAAACACAAACTAACTCTTTTGAGATTAACTAGTTAGAGATCAACTAGTATAGTGCCAATGCACTTTTAATGGTAACAATAATCTCACATTATTGCTCGAGTAAATAAAATCTTAAAATAATTTTAGAAGTACTTAATAATCTCTACAACTTTTAAGAGTAATCTATATTTTACCCTTAATGAATATTTTGTAATTTTCCACTACAATCAATATTGTAGGATACAATCTTCTTGTTTTCTAGATAGCAAATAGGTAGATGATAATTTTCATTCTTTCAAAAATATCCAGCTCCTATTTAATGTACAAATAATCCTTAAAATGAATTTTATCTTTTTGCACTTTAATACTATAATGCAATCTATATTTTTTCAAATTTTAATCCAAATATGATGCTTAATAGAATTTGATAATAAACCCTAATTTGAAGTTCAACTAATTGCACCCTAGTTGCTTACCTCTTTGATGTTTCCTGAAGTAGATGTAGATCTTGGTGTTTTTTATTCACCAAGTTGTTGCCTTGAAATGGTTGAATTCATAAATTCTTGTTGGTTGTCCATAACAACTTCCTCCTTCACAAAATTATAGCCTTGAACTTTCTATATTGAGCCTTGGATTTGGTGGCTTGATACTTCTAGTGATATTTGCTTTTCTACTTTAGATTCAGATAACTCCTTTATCTAAACTATACCTCCTTTTTGTGAGAGGTAATCTTCAAATTTCCTATATTTTGTAGGCTTCTTCTATTTGAATCTCCCTTCAAGCTTCTTGTCAAATTTTTATTTCAAACAAAATCTTCTTCTTCTCAAGATTCTAAATATCTTGAGGTCTTCGCTGGATTTTTCTTCTAGATTTAAAACTCCTTGCCAAATTCTTATTTTGGGAATTGTCACTCCTTACCAAATAATTCTTCTCTTGAGCTTGTTTTTGTATGGTGATAATTATCCCAAGCCTTCACTATCAGGAGCTTTCTCCTTGGTAGTGGATTTATCCAATGAATTCTCCTAGGAACTCTTTTGATGATGCTTCTACGAGCTCTACAACAAGGCTCTACAAACCTTCTTCATTTTATTACTTGAAACCTCTCCAAGGTATTCTATTTTGTAGCTTCTTTGGTCTTCTAAATAAGATATTTTCTTCAACCTTCTACTTATGGAAGTGTTGGTGATGATATCTTCTTCTTGGATCTCTAATTCAGCTACTTCTAGATTTATACAAGACTCTCATAGTCTTTCTTTTTCTTTCAAGAATGGAAGTTCTTCAATAATATCTACTTCAAATCTCTTTAGCTTATTTTGAAAGAAGTCGTCAATCAGTAAAGAAGATCACCAATATCTTATTTCTTGGAATCTTCTCTAGAGTCTTATTCTAGAACTTCTTTCTAGAGTTTTCTTCTGAATCAAAAAATTATCTTTTGAATCAAGATATCTTCAGGAACTCTTCTTTGGAGTATTTTTTTGAATCAATAATTTCTTTTAGAATTTTCTTCAAAGATCTCTTCTTTGGAGTCTTCTTCTAAATGAGGAATTTATCTTCTGAAATAGAAAATTTTCTTTAAAAATTTCTTTAGTAAATATTATTTGGAGTTTACTTCTAAATCAGGTATTCTTCTCTAATATTTTCTTTAGAATTAAGGCTTCTATGGCCTTCTTATTTATCAAGGCTTCTATGGTCTTTTCTTCTTCAAGGCTTCTCTGGTATTTTCTTACTCAAGGCTTTTTTAGCCTTTTATTATTCTATGATTCTTTGGCCTTTTCTTCTTTTGCACTCTACAAGTATTAATCTTGAATGGAGATCACCAATATCATATCTCCTTCTATGAGTATCTTCTTCCTTGAGTCTGCTATAAGGTTATTGTAGCCTTTTCTTTACTTCTATAATTTATAGGATTGCAAATATTGTAATGATTCCTTTCTCAAGATATTTGAATTATTTAGTCTTCTCATTGTTGATGCAATTTCTAGAATGATTCTAAGAAGATATTATTCCTAACTCTCTTGTAGGAATCTTTCCAACCTTTTATTGAATCTCCTTTTCCTGCAACAATATGTTAGAAACTAGAATGGAAGAACTTATAAATCTAGATATAATAATATTTACTAGTTGATTTGTCAATCTAGTGGTATGGATGTGGAGTCCTAGTCTTCACATGTTTTTTTTCAACTTTGTGGAAAGACTAGCCAAATACAATCTTAAAATTTTTGCAATTGATATTTATTTCAGTCCTCACTTGTGATTCTCTCCCTATTCCTTTGATCTACTAGACTTCTTTTATGATGTATGTAGGCCCTCATATCTTGATTCATTGTGGATCTGATACCACTATTATATTTTGAGGATATATAACACAAGTCCTAATAAGATGCAATAAATATGAAATAAAGTGAGTCTCCACTAAGAGTGGAATATAATATAAATAGAAATAGAAAAATTACAATGTAGTATGCAGTAAATGGTCACTCCACTAATATGAGCTAAATAACTACATTGTGCTTCATATAGAAGTGCCACTATATGCTACATTGCACTAGATAAGAACTTGACTTCATTCAAATTTTATCTATGAGCCCCTTTATAGATAAAGATACATTCCTTGGACAACACTCTATCTAGTTGTACAAAGGGACACCTTGCACATTACAACTTGCACATTGTCACTTGTGTATTTATTACATTGCTTGAAGTAACTAGCTAACTTTCCCCTAAAGTAATATTCTACTCTAACTATGTACCTAATTTGGTACATTTACATGACCTAAATGATGTAATATACTCTAAATCTAACATGAACTAGTTTTTAGGTAAACCTAAAATAAATTCCATTGAAATTACTTGCCATATTTACATAGGTACATCGTATGGATACAACAGTCCTGTAGGGTATCTATGTTGTTCCTAAACTTTCTATAGTTTGAGGCATTGGGTAACAAATTCGGTTTTCTTCATTTTCATCCTAGGCCAATAGAAATTTTTCTTCATAGTATCCCTCATATTTATTCCTCTCGGGTGAGCAAAATTTGGTGATCTATGTATTTCAATTGCGATCACTTTTCTTAGATTACCAGTTTTTAAAATAACTATCCTATCCTTGAAGCATAGGAAATCATATTTGAAGCTAAAATTCTTGTTTTCTTTTAGGTTTCTTTCCATATTTTCATGAACTTGGTTGTAGTATACATCCTTCTTTTGCATATCCTTGACTTGTTCCATCAATTCCATATGGGTATGATGCAAGGTTACTTTGTGCCTTCTTATACTTAATGCAATACCAAAATCATATTCTCCAAAAACATCTATCAATCTCATTTGCCCAGTATTAAGTAAAGGTTGAGTAAATATGTACCACAACCTCTGATGATCTATCCTCAGCTCAAACGGTCTCCCAAAAAAATATTATCACCAACTGTTGAGATAAAACACCACCGCTTCTATCTCAAGATCATGGATTGCATAATTGACCTCATATTGTTTCAATTTTCTTGGCCCATAGGTTATCACTATCTCCTCTTGAGAGAGCACATTTCCATAACCTTCCAATGATGCATCCATACAAAAAAAAAAACTTTCCTAAGGATGGGTATCCTAAGTATAGGAGGTATAGTAAGCTTTTGCTTTTCCTCACATCTATCCATCCACTTGAATTATTTTCCTTTCCTCTAAAGGTTAATAATTGGGGAGGTAATATTCGTATAGTATTTTACGTAATGCCTACAATAGTCTGTCAAAACAAAAAACCTTTGAAAATTCCATCACGTTCGTGGGTAGTGGCTAGTTTAAAATTTCCTCCAATTTTTTAGGATCTACTTTAATTCCTTCTACCGAAACAATGTGTCCTAGATACTATACTTTTGAAACATAAAATTCACATTTGGTCAAATTACCATATAGCTTATTTTATCTTAGCAATTATAACACAATCCTAAGGTGTCTATCATGCTCTAACTTATTTTTAAAATATATTAAAATACTATCTAGAAATAACAACACCAATTTATCAATTGCTTCCTAAAGATACTATTCATCAAGTTCATAAATGTGGGCAAGGCATTTGTTAAACCAAAAGGTAAGACAATAAAATCATAGTGTCCATATTGATTTTTAAAGGTTGTCTTGTGAATATCTTCCTCATGGATCCTCAATTTATGGTATTCTTATTTTAAATCAATCTTCAAAAATATTTTGGCATCCTTAAGTTGATCAAACATGTCTTTGATTCTAGGTAGAGGATATCTATTTTTGGTGAAGGCCTTTCTAAATATTCTATAATCAATACACAATCATAGGAAACCATCCTTCTTATTTTCAAACAAGACTGATGCTCTCCATGGTGATGCACTTGGATTTATTAAATCTTTTTCCAATAATACATGTAGTTGCACCTTTAGCTCTTGTATTTCTATGGAATTCATCTTGTAGGGGTCTCAATGAGTAGATTTTGTGCCAAGTTGGAGCTTGATTGTGAATTCAAATTCATGTTGGAGTGGTAACCCTGGTAAGTCCTCTAGAAACACATCCTTAAATTTCTATAGCAGTGGATTTTTCCTAAGAACTTACTCCTTTTTCTCCTTGTCTATCATTTTTAACTTTACAAAAAATAATATTCTCCCTTTCTTAATGGTTTTATTGAGTTACATCATCAAAATAATTTAGGGTTAAAAATTTCCTTATCAATTGTACACCTTCTACACTTTCTCATTATCTTTTAAGAATTTAAGCCAT
The DNA here is from genome assembly GCA_028583015.1 of Wollemia nobilis. NCBI lineage: Eukaryota > Viridiplantae > Streptophyta > Pinopsida > Araucariales > Araucariaceae > Wollemia > Wollemia nobilis. The sequence goes on along the minus strand of JAQPPZ010016004.1, from coordinate 39,250 downwards.
TGATATTGAAATATTATAACCCTATGTGCTTACATCTATTCCATTATTATGATCACATTGAAGGCATACAAGGGTGTGAAATAAATACATCATATGGTCACACCACTAGGTAAGGCAATCTCTATAATAGGGTAACACTAACTTACATAAAAGTTTTACCCTGAGCCATACTCTATCTTCCACCCATGACCTAATATTCCTAGTCTTTTTGGTGTCATTAATTAGGCTAGTCAAAATAAAACTATCTACAACACTTCTATCAGTCAAAATCTTAACATCTTTATCAAAAATCTTACTCCTTATTAGCAACGGATTATTTTGCCCATCCATTTCCTATTTCCTTATTGCTGCATAAATATTATGATTCGGTTCCTTGTGTGTAGATTCCTTTTCCTTAGAGTTAAATATTGCTTTGCTTGAACAATTGGTAGTGTAATGGGGTCCACCACAATCATAATATTTAGTCTTAGTTATTGGATGTATTTTCTATTTCTACCCATCATTTATTTTCTCTATCAATGGAGGATTAGCCTGGCCTTGGGATGGTTTTTTGTTACCACTTCTACTATAATTGGCATTATGGTTCCTCCCTTGGAACCTTTTTCTATTCTTTACATTCCTCTTGTCATTCCTTCAGTCCTATCTAGAGGGATTTTTATTTACCTACTCTCTTTTCCACTTTATAAAACCTACATTATTTTATTTCCTTAGTGCCTCTTTACCCTAATCATCCAACATTTCATAATTAAAATAGAGTTTGAGATAGGTTTTAGCTTTTCTAGACAAATCATAGGCCTTCTATAAGGTAATAGGTTCTTGGATGTCTACTTCCTATCCTATTCTAGGATCTTATCTTAGAATAAACTTATGGATATTCATTTTCTTATTGTATGCAGGCACATATTTTAGTATTTTTATAAATTTTTTATGGTATACTTCCACCATCTTAATCCCCTATCAAATTTTATTGAACTCTTCAAACTTTTGAGATTAGAAGTGTTCCAAAGGAATCTATCGTTTAAAGCTTCTATAAATGCTTACCAATTTAAATCCACTACTATTGCTAGCCCCAGTCCTTCACTATAAGTTTCCCACCAATCCAATAAAATATCTTGAATGTGTAGAGTGGCATAGGATGTTCGATTACCAGTATATTAGTTCTTTAAATTGTAATAAGTTTCTATCTCTTTCAGCCAAGCTTTGGCTTTGTCTCCCTCCTCTTCTCCATTAAACTTGGAAGACTTCAAATATTTCATATCCTTACCCAACTCAACTTCTAACCAAGCTTTGGCCTATTGTACCTCTGAAAGGGATTCATTTGCCTATTATATTCTAGATTTTCCAGCCCATGTTTATCTATTCATCATAGTTCCCAATATTTTTTCTACGTTTCCACCTATTTACAAAGTTGTGCTGCTATTTTAGTGATATCCACTCCTCCATTAGTAGGATTTTATGAACCTATATTTGGATTTCTATCTTCTATATTGGTCTATCATGTCTATCTTATTTTTGGGGTGATAACTCTTCTCTTTGGTGGTATTATTCCTACCACACACATGGGAATCAATGAAAATTAGTTTAATAAAACTATTGTAGTCCTAGTTATTCTAGTATTAATAATATAGGTTCATCCTTATACCTACGTATATTTTTATTTCATAACCACTCTAGTTATTGCGTAGTGATCCTATTCTACTATGAACCTAGGCTTTGATACCAAATGTCATAACCCATTTTTCCTGACCTATTTTTTTTAGGGAAGTGTTTTTTGTAAAGTAACCCCACATTAATATTTTATTTAAATATTGCTCAAGGCACACCCATCCCTACATCTTGCGTATATCTAACATCATAGGTGTACTAGGTGTAAGGCTATAGTTTACAAGTTATCTCTCTTTTTGGACACACAAGCTAACTTACCTTTTCTTTCATTTCATAAAAAGAATCACTCTAATACTACCTACTACTCATGTCTATATGATTAGGGTTAGAGCATATAATACTTGACTATCCCTTTCAGCTACAAGATGAGCTAGTCAATTTTTTAACTACCTCAAAAATTCTCTAATCATATAAACACCTTAAATTTATTTAGAACTAAACAATACCATTTAGTAAGGGTCAATGTGGGTACTTGACTTCCTATCTAAATTCATTTATCAAAATCCTTTATGATGATCATGAATAATTCTTTAGATTTTAATTTAGAGTACTCAACTTACTTTCCCAAATACACCCATCAAACTCATTTATGATGTGTATTAAAACTCCTTAATTTTACCTTCCCTTTTCTACTATTGTTTACATGTCATCACAAGGTTTATTCAACTCTAAACATAGTTTTTATTATCCATAATTTTTCTCTTTAGGAGGGTCATAAATTAAGTCACTTACATAACTTTGAGAGGCTTGATTTACTTACACAAATATAAGGTTTTAGTTTCCAAACATATTTGTATCTTTAATACCACTGAAACTTAATAAAGAGAATTCTTAATTACTTCCCATGGTTATTTTTCTCAAGAAAAATAAACAATTCTAAACCTTTATTTCATATATATATTAACCAAATACTTAAAAAAATTGCATGGAAAACACAACTATTTTATAATAAAATTATTATTTTAATATATACAAACCACACGATAAACAATATTAGCACATAATTTATCCTAGGAGAAACTTCGTTGCGAAACCCAACCTTCAAAAGTGAATCCATTCTTATTTCATTAATCAAGCTAATATTTACATTGTATATGGACAATATGTTTGTCCTAACCTCTACCCAAGAATCCTATCAATACTATATAGCTTTCCCTTTATGAGATAGTCTATCATTCCATAAAGTTACCACTATATCTACATCTCAAAAATGTATTTCCATATCCTCAATTTTGCTATCATGACAATATTAGTTTATGTGGAACTTATTAGGTAATCACCCATACGTAATCTGGTAAATTCTTGCATTACATTTTAGAAATAGCATTCAGACACCATGTTATCTATATAGGTATACTAATAGCTATGGTGCCTAGAGTGGAACCTATCCTTCAAGTAAACAATTATGGTGCTACTAAAATTGGAAATTGTACACTACTGTGAGCATAAATCAATGTTTCCCCAATCAAAATATCCATCTCATAAATTCACTAATGCTTACTGAGAAAAATAGAACTAGAAAAAATATTCATTTTGTGAATTCATTAATACTTGGTAAGAAAAATAGAAACTATACCAATTATCTATTTTGTAAATTCATTAATACTTGTTAATTAAAATTTATTCTAGAAAAAATATCTATTTCATATAATCATTAATACTTGTTAAGCAAAATAGAAGCTGGAACAAATATCCATTTCACAAAATTCATTATTGCTTGCTAATAAAAATAGAAGTTGGAGTAAATATCCATATCACAAAATTTATTATTACTATCTCTAATAAAAATGGAAGTTGGTACATCAGAGATTAAATCTGCCCTGAAACATCTTACCAACATCCCTAACTTCCAAAGGGAAGTACTACTAAAAAACTAGATCTCCTTTCTTAACACATGAGAGTGACTCTATGCAATTCTAAAATTGATGGACTCAGCCAATATACATGAAGCAACGTTACTCTACAATATTAATTTATAATAGAATTTAAAGCATTTGTCAAAACAAGGCAAACTCCCTCTAGCACTAAGCAAATAAGAAATTCATTTTGGACCCTACTTATCTTGTAGATAACTCCACCTCCATACTAAAAAAATACCTATATGAACACATAAGAACAACCTAAACTCAAGGGGAAATGGGCGTAAAGTCAATGAAATATATATTTATATTCAATAATGTATTACAACTATTCATTTTCACAAGTCTACCTTAGAATGCTATAAAACAAGGTTTAACAAGGTGAATGCCCCTTTTATTTTAGTGAACTTTCGATTACATCCTAGATTGGTCTTCCAATGGTCCTCAAGGGGTGTCATATTAGTGCATGCATGCCACCAATTATCAAACCATCCTCTAGACCTATATGACCTGCAAAATGGGATTAGTATTTTTGGTACCTATCATGGATCAAATCCCATAGTAATAAAGACATAATACACTAGATACATAAATAAAATGCATGAAAGAAGTTGATGTAATTGACTGTAAATGCTGAAATATAGTAAAGCTTATCTATCAAAAGGGTTTTGTAATTTTTTATTGCCTATGACCATATTCACACCCTACATAGCAACTGGATTGGGTCATTAGGTACCTAGTGACCAAGATTGTAACTATATTTTTCTAGATCTAAAAAAATATGATGATATCCACTTACTATAGATGCTCTTATTTGACATAATATGTGCTCTTGTATCTATTAAAATTTATCAAAAGTACATACAAGAGGGTATAAAATGTGAGGTTATCATGGTGATTTGATGGTTGGTGGATGATTGATGGATGGAAGGAGGTATGATATGATTTTGATATATTTTTGGTATGTAAAATAAGGTGGATAGAATTTCAAATAAAATTACTACTATTTATAGACCTTTGGAGAGGCTAGGGGGGTGAGGTGTCCCTTGTGATGTGGAATGAACCTTGGATTAGATCCCAACTATGGTGAGATTAAAAGGTGAGGTGTAAGGTAACTCATCCTTCCACATACCCTTAAAAAAGATCTTCTAAATATCTAGAAATATCTCATGTGCACACACGTGTGAGCAAAGGTTGAGGTTAACCTTGGTTAAGTTGATCTTGTGTTAATCCAAGGTTATATGGGTGATATGGAGGGTGACTCATCCTTTTGCATGTGTTAACCAATTATTAATCGAAATAGATCGCTAGTTAACCTACAATTGCCAAGTTTAGAGGGACAGTCATGGGGTGCATGCATCATTTACGCACCTACAAATTACCAAAGAGGAGTGAGAAGAGAGGGAGTGGAGGAAAATTCATCATCGAATATTGCTAGAATCACGATGCATGGGATGATATGGTGGGCTAGGTTGGGCAAGGTGGCAAGTGAGTTGTATAGGTATGTCAATTTTCAAACTCACACCCATTGAATTACGGAAAATTAAAAAGAACCCTAGGGAATTTTTATAGATCCACAAAATGGGAGAAAAAATTAAATGTAGTATTGTATGCATTGGAAAGTAAAATTGCATCGATATCTATGAATTTGTGCAATATTCGTTGTGTTTTTATTTTTTTATTGTTGTGTTTGAAAAATGCATATTTTTTTAGAAGCATGCGTAAAATATATTTTTACATTTTTCTTGTGTTTGTGACTTGTTATGGAGAAAATTGTTGTTATGGATGAGTAATATAGTAAAAAAAATACCATTTGTTTTTGTTTGCATGATGTAGCACATTTTATGATGTGCATGTTATGGGTGTGATTTTGAGTTGTTTTGTGTGAAATTTTGTGATGTATGGGCAAATGAGCCAAATGGGTATCCCACAATGTCATTTGTTTTATTTTAATGATGTGGCACATTTTATGATGTGCTTGTGTGGGTGTGTCTCTAACACATGTGGGAACTATTTTTGTAAAAATAAATTCCATGGAGATCCAAAATGAGAAAATGGGTATAAAAAAATACCCATATCTCTTCGATCATTGGGTACTTAGCGACTGGATTGGGTCATTGGGTACCTTACGATCATAATTTTTTTTATGCTGCTTGGGGGGGTAGAGAGTACATGTATGAATTCCTAATTAATATGTAAGTGTGATTTTGTGTCAGTAATTTTGCACTAAACAAAATATGTTTGTGTGTAATAGCCACAAATAGAGATTAATTTGAGGTATCAATTTCATCCTTTGTTAGAGGACCTAAAGAGGACCATAGGAAATATAGACCTAAAATGGGTATAAAATGTGAGTTTGCATGGAGTGTATTATATGAGAGTGATAAATTGTGATCATACCTATGTGGAGGTTTTATGTGAGTGATGGGATCTAGATTGCAACACCTTCCATCATCCAATAGGGGAGATGAGGATTACATTGGAGGATGTCTACAAGATCTACAAATTACTTATAAAGAGGTTGACTATGATCACTACTAGGTGCAATAAATAAAATTTTATGTTGTAGTTATTATTGGGTGATAGGTGAGAGGAGGTGGTGGTATCTAGTGGAGGAGTAGACTATGAGAAGTGTTGGTATGATGGGATCATTACCCTGAGGCCCTTGGTGGCTATGACCATAATAGCTAACCATGTGATTTTAGATGTGTTAGGATGTCAACTTCCTTGGAATATGATGGGGTTCTTATGTGATATAGTAGAGAAAGGAAATCGGTATGCATGGGTGCCAAATTTATTGGAATATACCCATAGGGAGTTGCATGGAGTGAGGTAGGATGGTCAATTGATGATGGGAGTGGGTGTGCTCCTCCAAGTATGGGGATGGGAGCATTTTGTGATGGAGTGACCAGAGGGGTTACCCTACAAGGCTCATGATTTTGTTGGATAGATGTTCATTATACCTTGCGGTGGTAGAAATATATGGAGGAGTGATTGCATAGGCCACATGAGGGATGAGACTTACATTATTGAGAGGTATTTTGCTATTTGATACCTAAGGACATATATTGGTGACCATGGATGGGGAAACTAGATTGGGGTGATACAGGGTGAGAATTGTGTTGGGTGAGGTGTGGTTGATGGGTTATTGGGTGGGAGGCTACCTAGGTAGAGTGGTTTTCCTTTAATTGTGTATTATGATAGTCTAGGTTGATAAAATAGGCACCTAAGGCACCCATAATTATTTAGTATGTTAAGGAAGATCCTAGGTAGAGATCAATGGTGAAACATCTATACATGGCATTACATGTAGACATAGATATCCTATATATGGAGGATGTGGGTATGACACCAGGATATGATGTGTCATGGATTATGTAGAGTTGGGAGCTAGAAATAGAAGTGACAAATATATATGTAGAGGCTACAATATTAATATTATATGGTGGATTAGGATTGATTGAAGGGGATCTTAAGGGTGGAGGAGGTATTTCTAGAGTATCTCCTATGGTAGGGATGAGTAGCCCATAATAGGTATTTGTAGGGTCAGATGGTTTAGGAGGCGTAGGGCCTAGTAGTCCCCATCAAATAGTGATGGATCCTGATGATGTAGGACATGGGGAGAGTGATGAGTCAGATGATAGGTTTCTATCACAAGTGTGATAGTGAGTGGAGAGAGGTGATATCCCCACATGGGAATGGGAGGAGTTGATAATTACTCTAGAGTGGTGTGGTGCACTTACTCCAGGTGGGATAGACTTGTTGATTTGTTTACCTAATATTTTGTATGCTTATGAGGATATTTCTATGTTGTGGGATAGAGTGTGATAGGTGGAGGGAGTGTTGACCCATCAAGATATGGTCTAGATGTAGGAGTGGGCCACTATGATAGTAGAGAGTAATGGAGTTGTAATGGGGTAGTTAGAGGCTAAGGGAGATGTGGATCGCATGAGGAGATAGATGGAGACTATTAATGCTAGCATACTATGAGTGCAGAAGGATGATACCCATGAGTGAGTGTAGAAGGAGGACCTAGTGTCCATGGTAGCTCAACTCTAGGATGAGGCCACTTAGAGAGAGACTCTATAAGTGGAGCTAAAGTGACTATAAGAGGAGGCAACTTAGGAAAGGGCTCAGTGGGAGACCTTAGCAACTCGAATATAGGAGGAGGTCACCCATGAGAGGACTCAATGAGAGGTTATGGAAGCAGAGATAGAACAACTCCATGGGAAGGTGACCAAGGAGAGGACTCAAAGGTAGGCCATGGTGGTTAAGGTGGATGGGATACATTGGATGAAGGATCACCTAGAGGATTTATTCTTCTGATAGGGGAAGAAGGTGCACCTATTATAGGTACACTTGGTGATTCATAGGATTATAATCCCATAGCCTTCAAATTTAGGCTCATGATCCCATAAGAGTTATAACAAGCAATCAAAGAGATAATCATAAATGAGTGGGATTGGGCCTAACCATAGTAGCCAAGGTGGCTCAAGGATAGTGGAGGAGCATCCTACCCCATGATATGGGAGTGGGAGACACATGATGATGCATAGAGCTGAGATAGCATGCATTGTATGAGTAATTTGTGTTGTTTTATATGTTATTTATGTGGCAAGAGTGACACTTATTTTATATATGGTAGTCTAGTGTGGTAATGTACATTGTATATATATGCGATGAAGCTTACAAGTGATGTAATTATGTATAGTGTACTCATGCTTTTGATATGATATATACATGATGATTTTATTTTGATTATTTATTGTGTGTCTAATGTGTGTGATGTGACTAATATGAATGATGTAAATAATGTATTTGTGTGATTTAATTGATATGATCAATGCAAAGGATGCATGTTTGTGATGTGAAATACTAGTGATTGTGTATGTATAACATGATTTGATTCATGATAAATGTTAGGTGAGATGAACCTAACAATTAATGATGATGCACAAATGAAAGTGTTCCAATAGGTGATAGACAAATATGTGTACATGTTAAATATGAAAATATGCTAGGTGATGAGTTGTTCATATTGGGTTTGAGAAGTCCCACTTTGTATTGTGAAGATAAGAACAAATGATTGGGCATGTGAACTATTAACCAAGATATGTGATAAGTAAGTATGAAGTGCATGAACTGATGTGTATGTATAAGAAAAACATGGATGAAATGTAGTTGAGGAGGAAGTACAACTATAATGAAGAGACACTTGTTATAAGTAGAGGTAGTAGTGATGTTTTTCACTCATGCTTTTAAAGCATGATGTATTTTTCAAATATTTTCTAGACACCCAAACAACATAGTGTGAACAATCAAACTCATCTAATAATCATGCAATATCCTATAGATATTTGGACTAGCCTAACTGAATCTAGATCTATCATGGACCTGTGTGTGCACATGATGTTCATTTATCCATTTTGAAGGAGGTTGGACTAACCCATTGCAAACCTAGCCAAATTAGCTAGCTCATCCATAAGCGTGTAATAATATATACAAGATATGATCGCTAATGTAATAGATGTGTCACCCCTTGTAAGTCTATTCCACTTCCAGATAGGTTCTTTGAACCTATTGCTAGCAATAGAAATAACCCCATGATGTTAGTTTGGACCTAAGGACCAAAAGGATTCAAGCATTTTGTTAATGCTTTTGGAGGTATTTCCTTTTTTTTTATACCCCACTTTCTTGTGATTCTCTTTTTGTGGTGCTCTTTTTATCTTTTTTTTGCATGTGGGCATTGAATTTTTTTTTCTACATCATTTTTTATTTTGCTTATGCTTATCCCTTTGTCTATCCCCAGGTTTATTTTGATCATGCAAGTGAGAGTATGAGTAGGGGAAACCATTCACAAAATTTCAAAGCCCATCCAAGGTGGTGTCCTTCCTAGACTCAAAATTTTATTAAGATGTAAAATGTGTGAGTGGTCCATGAATGACCTCAATCCAATTGGGGGTAGCCTTGAAATCTTGTAGAACTAAATGATGTTTGATACAAAGTGATTATAATAACTATGAATGTTTGAGCATCATAAAAGCTTCCCATTTTCATGTAACTAAGAACAATACCAAATATCATGGTGGTCATGCTAACAAATGTGATTTTAACTCCTTAAAGTGGTACTATGTATAAGCAATGGATGGTCAATGCACAAGGTAAATATTGACATGATGACAAATAATGTTAACACTATGATATATACAAGATGATGTGACATAACAAGACACCTAAAATGCATGGTGGTAGATGACCAACATATGTGTGAAAGGCTCAAAGCAAGTGAAATAAATAAGTTCAATGGTGGTATATCCTCGTATGATGTCCAATGTACTAGACCAAAGCAAATAGATGGGGAATAGTATAAAAGTAAAGTAAATGGGATGTTAATGTAAGGGCATAGTAATCATGAGCAAATGTGCATGAATGAGTAATGTAATGAGAAGTAAATAAAATAAAATATGTGAATAGGAGACCATGATAATTAGGCTAGTGAAAGAAAATAAAAAGAGAAGAAAATTAAAATAGAGAATGAAGAAGGGGCAAAAAAAGTTGAAAGATGAAAGGTGAACGAAGAGAAGAAGCTCAAACTAAGTTAAAATTATGTAGCTACTCATAGCATGATCGTACAACATTGATAAGGTTCTAGAGGAGAGGGTAAGAAGAGAGGAAAATGAGTAGAGAGAAATAGAAAGGAATTAATACTAAAAATGGTATATACAATGTGGAATATAGAGGGTGCATTAAGTGTAAAATGCACACAGATGGATAATATTGAGAGGATTAGGCTCGATGACGCCTTCAAGAGTAGAAAAAGAATAGGTACCAAAACCAAATTTATAAGTAATGATATAACATCCTAATTAGTTTAGTGTAAATTTATCCTGAAGTTGCAATGGTTGGCTGGTGTTTTGTTAGATTTCTTTGAGGATCAAGTCCCCAATTTGAAACTCTTGTGGGTGAATCTTATTGTGATAGGCTCACCAAATGCAGTCTTGATAGACATGTATGTGTTCTATAGTATGAATACGGTGTTCATCAATCAGATTAAGTTGATCTAATCCTGCTTGTTGAGCTATGTTATCATCGATGAATTCTTATAAATAGATTCATATAGAAGGGATCTCAAGCTCAAGAGGCATGATGTCTTCAATGCCATAAACCAAGGAGAATAGTGTTACCTTGTTTGGGGTTCGTATACTTATTCTATAAGCTCATAATGTGAGGGAAATTTGGTTATATCAATCACAATGTGATTCTACAATAGTTTCATAAAGGATGGTGTAAATTATTTTATGTGTAGCTTCATCTTGGCCATTACATTGAGGGTAGTATGGTGTAGACAAGTTATGTTGGATATTTTATTTAGCATATAACACATTGGCATTATTGTTATTGAATGGTGTACCATTGTCAAAAATGAGCTTTGCAAGAATACCAAAGCGACAACTGATATATTGGGTAATGAACTCAACAATTTTAGTCTAGTGGTTTGAACCAAAGGGATCGCCTCGATCCACTTTGTGAAATATTCTATGGTCATAATCATAAATTTTTTGTTTATTGAGGAAGTGAGAGTAATTTATCAATGAGATCCAAGACCCACTAAGAGAATGGCTAGATGGATTGGATGGGTTGTAGGGCTTGTGATAGCATGTAAATGAGGTTAGCATGTTGTTGATACTTGAGATATTTTTTTATGTATGTACAAAAATCATGCTCCATAGTGGGCCAATAGTAACTCATGCGAAGGATATGCTTGGTAATAGAAATACACCTAAAGTTACGACCTCAGGTTCTATCGTGGGAAGCCATAATGACCTTGTGTGCTTCTTGCATTTCAAGGCATCATAAGAGGATGTCATCATAGCCATGTTTATATAATATGTCTCCTAATAAAGTGAAGAGTATAGCTCTTTGCTTGAAATAATGTTTAGCTATATGGGATAAATTTGAAGGAACTAATACCAATTTTATGTTATCCTTGACTTGAGAAAACCAAGGATTTAAAGATTTTGTTTGAACAATTTTTTTTTAGTGGAAGAGGGAGATTGTTGCAATGTGATGGATGATTGGGAAAGAATCTGAACAATAAATTTGGTGGTCTTATTGGTTGTATCTTTAGGTATCAAATACCCGAATGAAGCCATAATATCAGTAAACTTATGTGTATAATGTAGGTTGGCCTCAATCTCATATGATTCAAACTAATTGAGTAACTGAATGGTCATATTCTTGTATTGTTTGAGCATAGGATATAAATATTGAAATATGTATTTGACTGGATAATAAGTAAGGAGTATTCCTATAATTGGAGTTTTTTAACATGAATGGAAAGCACAATTATGATATCGAGAATGAGTACCTCATATTCGGTATTATTGTTGGTTCAGGGAAAGTTTAGTTTCAAAGAGAAGAGGATTAGTATCCCTTGTTGTGTAATGAATACAACTCCTACACCAGCCCATCATTCAAAGTGGGAGCCATAAAAAATAATTTCATGTCTATGATAGTCTCAGTTTTGACCTATTGTTCAACTTTAGAAGTATGAAATACAACATTATCTATAAGGTCAAGAACGAGTGGGTGGGTAGTTAGAAAACAGGATTCAACAAGATGATTAGCAATGACCCTCCCTTTAATGGATTTTTGACTAACAAATTCAAGGTTGAATTCATTTAGGAGCATGATCCATTCAGTCATTCGAATTTTTTTATAGCTTATACTCATCATTTACTTGAGAGGGTTATCATGTGCAACCACATAGTTCATATGATTGAGTATGTAGTAGCATAATTTTCTAGTGGTGAAGATCAAGTTGAGGCAATGATTCTCCATATTAGCATATTGTATTTCATAATTGATGAGTGTGCGACTGATATATTAAATGACTTATTCCTTAGATGCCTCATTTTTTTGAGCCAACAACATCCCCAATGTAAAATTCATGGTAGATATATAGAAGTGGAATGGAATGTTAGGGTGAGGTAGTGATAAAATAAGTGGTTAAGTAAGGTAGGTATTGATTTCATCGAAGGCCCACTAAAATTCACTAGTGGAATGACACACCTATTTGTAGGAAATGATTGAAAGGCTTACATTTATCTGATAAATGGATAATAAATCGATGAATAAATTAGATTTTTCCCTATAAGCTACATAGCTATTTGATTTTGGTAGGATTTTGCATATCAATGATAGTTCAAACCTTATTAGATTTAAATTAAATGTCATGCAAAGAGATGATGAATCCAAGGAGCTTTCCTCGGGTGACACCAAAGACACACTTCTTGGGATTGAGGTGAACATTGTGCTCAATGAGGCAGTAAAAAATCTTGTTCAAGTTATGAATATGATCTTGACACTTATTAGTCTTGGAAAAAAAGTCATCTACGTAGTCCTCCATAATTTTATGCATGTAGTCATGGAATGTGTAAGTCATAGTATGCTTGTAATTTGCATCACCATTCTTAAGGCTGAAGGGCATGACCTTGTAGCAAAAAGTTCTCCAGGGTGTAGTAAAATATATTTTGCGTTAATATTATGGGTTAATCAAGATCTAATTGTATATTGAGCACCTATCCATGAGATATAGCATTTCATGACCCAAAGTGAAGTCCACCAATACATCAATGTTGGGGAGAGGGAAATTTTCTTTAAAACATGCTTTGTTGAGATCTCTAAAGTCAGTGCATATCCAAATCCCTCCTTTGGTTTTTGCTATGAAGACCATATTAGAAATCCAGTCAGGGTAATCAATTGGTTGTATAAACCCCACATTGAGGAGATTTTATAAATCCTATTTGAACATTAATAAAATCGTAGGATGCATCTTTCATAGTATTTATTTTACAAGCTTGGTGCAATCATCGAACATAATATTATGAACAACCAAATATGGGTCTAAGCCTAGAATATCTATGTAGGACCATGCAAATATGTCCTTATATTATTTGAGTAATATTTTAAAATTGGTACGCTCCTTGAGATAGATCTTTATCAAGTTTAACAATGTGGGGATTCAATGTGTCATCCCCAATGTCAACATTGGTAGTGTCTTCGATGAGCATGTGTGACCCATCCTCGAATTAAGTGAGAATGAGAATAAGATACAAATCATCCATAGAATTAGTTAGAATCATATCATCCTCATATGTGATCTTGTTGTTATAGATATCCAGAGCTTACATAGGGGTGGAAGTATACGGTGTTATCCAAGCATAATAAATTCTTGGAGAGAAGGAAATCTTGTGGGGATGGCTCAGAAGAAATGTGATCAAAGTCAATTAATCTAGTTGGGTACAAGTAATTTTATTAGGGTGAGCATCACAATGAAGGTGACCAAAACAATCTACATAAATCATATTTACTAACATGACAAAGGTAGGATATGATGGTGTTGCAAAAATTGTTATGTGGACCACAACAGAAGGAATAGGTTGATTGAGGATAGGTCAAAGTACTATCAAGGGAGAGCACAATATGTGTAGAGGTGGTATAACCTAATGTTGATTATGTAATCTAAGGTATGGAGTAAGTGAGGAAGGGAATCATGGGATGGAGATGATGTCCATGGGAAGCCATGTAAGGGATAATGTGGTAAATTTTTGGATAAGGTCCTCAATATCGTAAGTAGGAGAAATGATAGAGGGTAATAAATTTAGAAATAAATGGTTAGGTATCTCAATGGAATAATGAGAAGATGAGGTGTCACTTTGAGTTTCATATTTGAGGTCCTTAGTATGTTCTTCCTTGAGTACATCCCAATAGGGATATGGAAGGATGTCATCTAGTATGGGGATAGCTGAGTGTTTGTAACCCAAACTAGATTTATCTCCATGCAATTGACAGTGTAGGTGGGGGAAATATCTAGATCCTTGTTCATAATGATCTATACCAAAATATTACTAATGGAAGCATTGGAGATAATGCTTTACAAAATTTGTATTTGACAAGTAGTTAAGATTATCATAAAACTTCTTGGTAGGTAGATTTGTTTTAAAAATGTAAGTTGATGTCTTCAATCCACCATAAACAAAGTTTGTGGATTTTTCGGGTAGACCAAGAGGGATGACAACACCGATGGTGAGAGGTAAATTATTAGGGTGACCAGATTCATGGATAGATTGAAGTTTGGGAGGAGAGATGTAGGTATTGTGTTTATCATATTCTCCTAGACCTAGGGTGGTCATTAGTATAGATATATAAGGTATCCTATAAAATTCTTAGTTGGATGATGATTCCCAATTTGATGAATGAGGGGATGATAGATGTGGTTTAGGAGAAGGTGGAATGGAAGAAGAAGATGAAGTGGATGATGAGGCCTAACTTGGTTGGGCTATGATGTAAGCAGTGCATTGTTCCCATGAATGATACTCTAACAAAGTGTTCATAATGGGATAAGTATCCTAGGGAGATCATTATGAAGATGATGGTGGCATCCTACATGGGTGCCAATGAGTGTGAGGTAGATCTATGATTTCTTGTGTATGAATAGGAGGACTAATTGGATCAACCAAGATGGGATTTTTTGGTGAAGAGATAATAGTCATGAGAGGTTGTAACTCAAGGGAAGTAGAACAAGAGGATGGTTAGAATATTTTTGTAAATGTGGTAAAGTGGGTGGTTCTAATGGTTGACTAGAAGTGGTCAACAAGGATGCCATGATTGGATCAAAAGGGTTTGTGAATGTGTGGGATGAATAAGGGGTGAAATAATTTATAGGTAAAATAGGTGAGGGCAGTCAATTGAGGGATGAAAAGAATGAGATTATTAACTTAATAGGATAAATAGAAACATGTGTGAATTGAGATGATATAAATGGTGAAGCGGATGGTAGAGTCATTAAATCACAAAATTAAAAGGGATCATTATCTGCCACAATGCGGTTGACTTGACCATTATGAAGGTACTTTAGGTAGTGATAAAGTGTAGAAGGAACACATAGCATGTCTTGAATCCATGGGAATCCAAGGAGGACATTATACTACATCTCACCTTTGATGATATGGCATAGATTCAGTATCATCTTGGCACTAGTTTTAACTAGGAGGATAATATAACCAATGTTTTTGCACATTGAGACATTAAATACATGTAAATTGAAAGTGGAAGTAGCTAGGTGAGCAGATGGAAAGTTGAGATAGTGGAGGGCCATAGTTGAGATAATACAGATAGAAGATCTAGTGTTTATCAAGGCATGCTTTTAAGTAATATCATTAATACTAGCCATGATGTGAATGGGAGTATCAGTATCTTCTCCTTCAATAATAGTAATTTCATGGTCATAAAAGATAATGGATGGTTGCATGCATATTTCTACATTATTCATAAATTGTGTAAAGGTATTGGTATCATGTGATTCCAATTCTTTGATCGTAGGATCTTGTTTAAAGCCTTGTGATGGGATTGTGATTACTACAAGAGGTCATAAATGGATAGCTTAGTAGGAATTATGGAGTTGATGTGTAAGGCTACTATGAACAGTGATAACACAAGGAGGAATAGGTCATGGATTGGCCTATTTGGATACTATAAATGTAGTAGGGTTAATAGTGGGTTGATATTTTGTATGATTAGGGTGCATGGGGTAGGATTGGTTACATGTGGTGATATGCATCATGCCCATAAGATCTTTATGGGAGAGATAATTTTTAACTTTATTGACCTATCGAGATGTAGTTCGAGAGGTAGAGGCATGTTGGGGCTACCTATGATATAGAAAATGTGTCTTATAGATCCCTAAGTTTTTATTTGAAGGGACTGATGGATTTTTAGTGTGAATGGTTCCATTGTCTATAAGATATTTTACTAGATTACAAAATTAATAATAGTTTTAGATGTCATGTCCAAGTTATCTATGATATTTGCAAAAAGCATTCTCATTGAATTCCTTTAGATTTTGGTGTGTAGGATCTCTTAACCTTATATTAGGTAAGGAAATTTGTCTAGCATCATACAATATTTAGAAGATGTTTTTTTAAGGCTCTACTAAGGGATTCCAATTGCATGGTGGGTGTTGTAGACATAATTACCAACTTTGATATTGGTTTTGAGGGATAGAGGGAGAGACACACATTTTTTGAATTCCCTATTGATAGGGTTGTGATTATTGCAGGGATAAAGTGGATGGTGAGTTGATCGTAACTTTATTGGTTTGATGTGGCTATGGAGGATTTTCATTTGGATTACCTTTGCTAAATGGGTACTTTGGTCTATAATACACTCTCTTGCAAAGCTTGACTTCATCCTCTTGCACCTTGATATATTTGATGATTTTTGCTTACACAATGGTATCCTTGAAGGAGTGATGATGATGTATCTAGAGTGTGGCATAGATGTGTTTGGCACAATGTTTGATAAATATTTTGACCAAGTATATAGGTGGAATGGGAAATGTGAGACCGTGAATGATCCTATGCCACCTAGCAACATATTCATTAATAGGACCATTATCAAATTGTTGCAAACTATAGGGTTCTTGTAGCAATATTTTTTTTTAATGTTGATAGAGAAATGTTCTAAGAATTGATTGGTTAATTAATCAAAAGTAGACAAACTATGTATAAGCATATTGTTAAACTAGTCAAGAGCCTGGCCATTAAAGGATAGAGTAAATGTTTAAATCTAAGTGCATCACTACCTTGAAGTAAGTGGTAGGCATAACGATAAATACATAGATTCTCTTGAGAATCCTCTTTACCCTTGAATTTTTTGAATTTAGGTATTTCATATTTCTAAAGGTATTGGTGAATATCCACAAATGGATGGATATGATCATTGTAGATTTGACTATACATTGGTTTCTATGGCCCATAGCCACCAGTTTATAATTTGAGGTCCTTGATTTGTTCCCTCATTATTTGCATTTTAGTGGGGGTTTTGATGATGTTAGAGTAGAGAGAAAATTATCTCCTAGTGGGTGGGGTAGAAAAGTAACTATGGACACCTATGGAATTGGTGGAATAATGGTAAGAGATATTCCATAGATGGTTGAGTGGAGGATGATGTCATATTTAATTATGATGATGCAAAAGGGAGCTATTGTTGTTGTTGAAGATGTTGTAACAATTGATGTTGTTTTTGTTATTGTTTCAACTATTCTAATTATTTTTATTGTTGTAACTATTATTGTCGCTATTGCTATTGAATTAGAAGGATTTGCTAAAGTTATTGTGAACCAAGTTTACTCTAAATAAGGAGGTACTTATCGGATGAATGTGTTTGAGGTTGTTTTTGTTGAAGCAATGGTTGATATGCTACAGGTGTTATTCAATATTGTGAGATGTAGGTGGTTGCGATTAGGAGGGGTATTTTGGAGGCTATAGACCACAATCATAGGTGGGAGGCATGTAGGGAGGTTGAGCGTAATCTTGATTAAACTATGGATTAAGTATTTGCACTTATTCTTGTTGATAAGTGGATGATCACTCATATTGAGAGGTAAGCATGTGGTGAGAAGAAAATATGGTAGAAAAAGTGGAAGTCCATGTAGGAGGTGATGTAAAGAAGGTATATGGTTTCTAACCTGGAATAGAACTATAACTTGATAAGAATGGTGTAGGTGCCATCGTAGAAGGGTTTACTTATGCAAGTATCAGGAGGTATTGTTGCCACATCTGTGTAGATAATGATAGTGTAGAAGAATGTATGGTTATGCATGAAGGATCTTGTGAATCTTGGAAAGATGTAGGCATTTGGATACTACTCATAGAATAAAAGAATTATGCATCTATGTAAGACAATCCTTGAAGTAGGGTGTAAGAGAATGACTGATCCATGTTAAGAAAATATAATTCTAGAGGTGGGTTGGTGGAATATAGAAAAGTAGGTGGTGGTAATGAGATGGGACTAGAAGGTGGTTGTAATAAATGATTTGTAGAAATACCTAATGAAGTGACCACAAAATATGAAAAATGTATAGTTGATAGAGAAATACCCTATGCATCAAGCAAGGTGGGGGTGGCAAAGACTACGACTACTATTTGAGCTTGGGATTTAGCATATAAATAGATAGATGATGTTTCTTTCACCATTTAATAAATATTGTGATGATTATTGGAGGAATGAATGCATATAGTGAGTGTATTATGGAGAATAATCCTCTTGGAAAGTGACTTCAGGTTGAAAGTCACCAAGTATGAAATAGATGACTCTCGAAAAGGTTTCTAACTCATGCATCAACTCAATATAATATGTAGAGGATAAAGTATTATGGAGATTTTGATCTATTTGAACATTGATATTAGGTGTGAGAGATTGTGCATGAGTCAATTATGCTTGTTCTTGAGTGTGGGATATAAAATTTAAGGCAATGTGAGTACCAATTTCTTGGGTGGACATCTCAAATTGGGAAGGATTGGCATGAGCAACCTACATAGCAAGGTGATCTTGCTCTCGAGTTTTGTTGTAGGTAATCACTACCATCGATGGATGGGAAAATATATTTAAATGGATAGTGTGTGACTAAAATGGGTCACTAAGGTGGAGAGCTAACCAGGATGATGTTATGTATGTAACCAGACCTTCTTGTGTAATAGAAGTCTAGGTCACTGGGTAGGGTGCGACTGAAATGGGTCATTGGGTACCTAACGACTATGGTTAAAACTGATGATAGAAATAAAAATTTATTGGAATTGTGTCCAATAATATGGGAAACCTATTTTTGTGGGTTTTTGAGTCTATTTTTATGTGTTTTGTAGCAGAAGTCAAATCAACAGCAAGAAAAAAATATGAAAGGAAAACTAGAATTTTGCAAAGTGTATTTTGATGCTGGAATACCCTTAAAATTGAAAATAAAATAGGATATTGTAGATGTATTGTAAAAATTAGTTATGTTTATGGACAACCTCCTCTTATGTGCAAAGGCATGCAAGGGATAACTGTATACAAATGGGAAAATGGTGTTTAAATGGAGTTAATGTCTCATGGTATAACCTAAGGAAATAAAATGCACCAAAATGCAAAATTCATCTATAGAAAGAGGCAACACTATCTAAGACCTGTTATTGGCATACCCATGCTTTTACTTCACCCTCGAGTGGGCTTAGTCAAGAACAACAATTGCACACTCACTAATTATAATGAAGCCCTATGAATAGGGGTTTCTAATCCTAACCTACCCTGAGGATCTCTCAAGATTAGGATATTTTCTAGTGATGAAGTCTAGAAAACCACTCATGGGGGGCACTAAGGTGTGTAGGGGGTGAGTTGGTGGAAGGAGATGAAAGCCAACATCACCAATATTTAGTGGGAATTGATGATGAAACCTAATATTACCATTGTTTAAGCCAAATGTAAAGTGTGTGTTCTAATTTAATAAAGTAGGAAATGCCTTTTCAAAATTGAAATGCTATTTTAGGGAAAAAATATCCACACAAAAAATAATTATGCAATCTTTTCCGTCATTTTTTCTTTTATTTTTAAAAATGAAATGTGCTTTCAAACTAAGAGTAAATACTATGAACTATGGACAATGATCTTTTGTAACACTAGATATATTCACAAAATATAAACAAGATGATCTACAATCCTTTCAAGTTTTTGCTATATCTCAACTAAATAGGAAGATTTTACATATTTTACCTGTATCTCCAACATCTACAAGACCTTTTGAGTGTATTCCAAAAGTTCAAATGTGTTTGTTTCAATCACTAGGTACCTAAATACTGAATTGGATCACACCCTACCTAGAAACTAAGGCAAAAGTGTGCTTTCAAATTGGATCTAAATATTGGGACAATAAATCATGTTGTAGAAAAGTACCTGCAACCACAAATAATAGTAAATTACCTTTTATGTATATAATAAGAGCCTAAGAAATCTAAATATTAAATAAAAACTAGTTCTACAAAGGTGGTGCAGTGTCAAGTTTTATAAAATATTTTTGTAAGGTGGCATAGTGTCGAATTTTACAAAATTTTAAGAGAGATCTAATTTGCAAGGTGGTGTGGTGCCATATTTTGTAAACAATATTACAAGGTGGCATGGTTTCAAATTTTTTAATAAGGCTTCCAAAAACAATCAAATGTTAGTAAGTAATGTGGTATCAAATTTTGCAAAACATAAAAGGACATCAATATTGCAAGGTGGCATGGTGTCAAGTTTTACAATCACTCTTGAAATGTGGCATGGTTTCAATTTTTGCAAGAATCCAAGCATATCAAGATATCAACAAGGTGGTGTGGTGTTGAATATTGCTAAAACCATATTATAAGGTGGCACGGCTGAATATTGCAATATTTCTAGATTCAAAAAGTAGGGTGATTATACCCTTTGATGATTATAGTTTCATTAAGTGGTTTGTAGCCTATAGAGGTTATCATTTGGTAAGGGGGATAACAATCCCATTTTTAGGTAAATTAGTCCCCCAAACTTACCTACAACTCTATAGTTGATATGGGTTGTATCAGAACTGGTTCCTACAACATTTTTGGGAGCATTTGCTTGGGTTTTTGGGTACCTAGCGATTGGATTGCTTCATACCCTACCTAGTGACTATGATTTACAAACTAAAAAAATTAGTTTTCTCATATCTAAAAAGTATTTTTAGGGTTTTATGAGTTTTTGGGTGGTTTTTAAAGCACTTATAATGCAAAAAATAGTTAGAATTAGCCAGCTACTAGAATGAGATAAATAATAATAAATAAAGCAAGTGGGCATCCCATTGGGAATGCCAGAATGAACTCAAGGGAAAATAGGTTTAAATTGAATGAAATATATACCCCTTTTAAAATGTGTCACATTATGAAAATCCTAGGGATCACAACCAATTTGTAGACTCTGATGGGTCTACCTCTTTGACCTAGGAAAAGATCATCTATAAGAATCTAGAAAGACTAAGTCGGGTAAGAAAACTAGAGTGATTGGCTTAGATATTTATCATTATGATATTATAACCCATGTTTCACTAGATTAAGTGTTATTACAATAGTTTTTGTTATTCTTGAACAAACCATGTAGAATTTAGATTATTAATACCAGACTAGTACCATGTCCATTGGGTAATCGTAGTAGATTTTTAAACTTCATGAACTAAGAAAGGAACAAGAAAGAGAAACTAGTTCATTCAGATTTATTCAAATGATGTAATAAACATGAACCATTAAACTAGTGAAGAGAAGTGTTATTCACACATTCATGTACCGCAACATGCAAATAAGCAACACATAAGCCATTGACATAGGAGATGCCAAGAATAGAGTTGGAATTTATATTCATAAAATATTACATATAAATAACCCGATAGAGTGCTTGGGTCTATATAGTAGCAGTTACAATTGCACCCCTATTCAAATATCATAATAGAGGATTGCTTCTCCCCATAATAATTACATTGATGTGAGAGTCTCCAACTCATTGCATAACCACTGGAAATAATATCATCTTGTTGGGCTTCCTAGATAATTACTAAGTAATGATAGAGAAAATGGTGACATAAGATATGAAGGAAAAACACACAAAGAGGAAATACGACTAAGTTCAAGACACAAGTATACCTAGACAAAAATTCTTCTAAGTCTTGATAAGAAAATATCACTGCAATACTCCTCTATGTATAGTACTGGGAAGAGGGATCGGGCTACATTGTAACCATTTTCCTATCGACCCTCCATCTAGCCTGATCTCCCATCCTATAAAAAATTGTGGTAGGGGAAAAAATGGATAGGTGACCCATGAAGTTCCTCATATGACTGCTCTTCTTGCATGTCAACCTCTTCACCACTGATGGGCTATCGTTAAGCACACCATTAATTCTCAATGAATTTGTCAATCCAAGGTAGTGTACAAGGCTATCTATGAAAGAAGGGGTAAATAGTCTATAATTCAGGTCTATTTGGAGTAGCAGGTCTTATTGGTGGAACTGGTTGGTGGGGGGTTTTGTGTCACTTCTACCCCTAAGTTGCATAAAACAAACTTAAATCTAATTGCAGAAATGAAAACTAATGCTAAGTTGCAGAAATAAATCCTAATTACAGTTGCTGAATTGAAATCTGATTACAATTGCAGAAATTGAAAGCCTAATTACTTTTGCAATAAGGAAACCTAATTACTTTTGCAATAATGAAATATTGTACTGAAATAAAACTGATTTCCCTATCAAGGCTCTGTGATAGAAGGTCGTCAATCTTCTGTGCAGGGTTTGACAACAAAAACAACAAAGCAGGAAATTGCAGAATTTAAAGTGTGCTGGAAATGAAATGACAGAAATTGAAAAGTTGCTGAGAATGGAATTGTAATTCAAGTCTAATGCTAAACATATAACAAAAATAACATGGACAAATATTAAACATGAAATGTTGTCAGTAAATGCAAGAAAGGAAAGTGGCAAGTTCACACTGTATTCTGCTACAACAAAAATGAACAGAGTAAAACCTGTCAGTTAGTTCCTCCTCCTAGGTCTGGAAGTGGCCAACCTCCTTTTCCAGAAGAAGGGGTAAACTCTCTTCTCTCTTTAAACTTTAAACAAACTCAGACATGACAAAAATTATAGAAAAATACTCTTTTTTATTGCTTCTAAAATTTCATTACAAAACTATTGTACATGGTTGTACAGGACAACATACTATATCTGCACTAATCTATATTCTTTCTAATCTCTTTAATAGCTAATTTTCCTAATAGTCTAATCTCTAATTGCTCAACCAGAATGGGAGCCTCCTTTTATAGATGCAAAATATCCATTTACAACAATAAAAAGATACTATTCCTATTCTGCAGGGGAACTCCTATAATGTTGCAGCAGATTTCTGGTTCTATCTTGAAAATGGTTCAGATAGATATTTCCTCATGCATGGTGACTCATGGTCGGCAAGGACGACAAAGAGCATCTGGAGATATTTCTCCTTAACTTTCTCAGCTTTTATTTCCCACTTTTCCTCGTCAAAAATAGTCAAAAAGGTGAAAATCGCTTTTCTGCCTCAATCCGTAGTTATTTTGCTCAATCCGAAGAGACTGTGTTCTGTGAACCCGAAAGCATTGATTCAATTGGAATTTCTTTGGATTGAGTTGTTGTGTGGTTTTCAAAGGATTGTAGTTGTTCTTATCAGGTGAGTGATCTCTCAGGACTGAGTATGATGTCCTCCAACTATCTCCATGTGGAAATGTCATATGTGAATGCCATGCCTTGTTGAAGGCAAGGCATGAAATACTAAAACCAGTTTTTGTTGTGCAGAACAGTCTTCCTCCATTATTTGCACAAACAAAATATGTAAAACATCAAAGTAAAAACCATTAAAATATTACTATCAACCTAAGCATATTCCTCAATTCAACATGCCATGACAAGATGTCATAAAAACTACACAAAAACTGTCAAAAATCAGAATATATCATCCTTAACACTTCAAACATGCAAAAAATTAATACATAGCATATTAAACCAACTTAATCAACATATAAGATAGTTCATAAGAGTTTTTGGGCAATCTAGACAGTTAAAACATGCTAAAAATGAGGCTTATTTTGGCCTCATCATTCCCCCCAACTTAAACTAATGCATGCCCTCATGCATTGCAGTGGGATATGGAATCATAGATGTCCATAGTCAGATTCCATGTCTCATAGAACAATTTGGTACCAGTGTAATAGCCTCTGTCTTCTTGCACATTTTTGAGCCATTGTTCAAACTGTTCATCTGGTTGGGAGTCCTCTTCAGTATAGGTGGGAACAGGAGTAATGATGATTGGAGGTCTGAACCTGAGACCTATCCAATGATGTTGTAAGATCATGATAAGTTGTACCACTCCTTCTACCCTCCTTCTAGACCATTCCAGATTAATGGGAGAAATAGGCTCTCTCTTCTGTAAAACTGTAGATAGTTCTGCCCACCTGTTCCTGCAAAATGTCAAAGCTGAAACAAAGTTGATAGCACAATATTCCTAAAATTTCATTATGCAGTCCCTTAGATTGTTCAAATACACCCTTTTGGTATCTTCCCTCTTCATAAAATCCATATGCTGATTAACAATGATAGGATGATTAGGTTGTACTGCTCTCAC
The DNA here is from genome assembly GCA_028583015.1 of Wollemia nobilis. Classification (NCBI taxonomy): domain Eukaryota; kingdom Viridiplantae; phylum Streptophyta; class Pinopsida; order Araucariales; family Araucariaceae; genus Wollemia; species Wollemia nobilis. The sequence continues at coordinate 14,724 of JAQPPZ010016004.1, read as the reverse complement.
TAACAGTTCAGCTCTCAGTTCAATTTCCCTGTTGTGTGCCTTTTCCTGATTCCAATAAATCTGATTTTGCAAAGTAGACATGAAGGCTCTCAGCTGCACATCTCCTATGTAAATCTGAGGAAGAAACTTGACTTCTTCTGGGATAAAGAAACTATGTAAAAATAGCTCACACAATAGATTCTTCTGCTCTAAGGGACTGTTAAAATAGGCTTCTAGAAACTCTTCAGCATTTTCCAGCTTATATGGGAGGTTTGAACTGATTCTCATAACTTGCCACCTAAGGTATATTTCTTTCAAAATGAGGCTGTAAAATCTAGCAGGTCGCCTAAACTGGACTAAAAACTCAGCAATGCAACATAAATCAGATACCTGCTCTTTCAGTTTGTTGATCTCTTTATCCTTTTTCTCCATTTGTTTCTCTACCTGTTTCACTTCATCAAGCTGAGTGGCAAGTGTTTCACATTTCATCATCCAGTTGGCTATGTCTGTGTTATACTTCTCCAAGGACATAGTGTTAGAAGGTCTGAACATAGGCTGGACTCTTGGTAACAAGTTTACTTGCACCCCCTTATCTTCTACTTCAGCCTTGTCATCTTCTATTATTATTAAATCTGTTTGAACCTCTTTGTCCTCTACTTCTACTGTAACAGATGCAGGTACAAAAATGTCAACTGAATGAGAACTTACTTGTTCATTGATTGTTGGCTGTTGTGCTGGAGTTTCTTGTGATAATGGCTATGATTCTTCAACATTCTGTTCTAGGCTTTTATGAATGTCTTGGGTTTCAGTAGGAAGTGGCATTATTTTATATTAGAGAGGTGCTGCTTCAGCATGAGCTCCTGTGGCTTCATCCTCCCTAGATAGTCCCATCAACAACTGAATCAGGTCATCTTCTGATGAGGTTGGCTATTTTTCAACCTGTGCTAACCTGATTTTCAATTCCTCCACTTCCTGTTGCAATTCCTTAATTTTCTTTTCCTGTTTCTCAATGACATTCTCTCTTTGTTCAACCCATTTCATCTGAGTTCTGATGACACTCCTTGTTATTTTCAATTGTTCTGCAATGTCTATCTCTTCCTCTTCTGCTGACTCAGAGTCAGTTTCAGTTGGTTGCTCAACAATCATTTCCTTTTCCATTTCAGAGTCTGATGCAGGGAAGTCAGTTTCAATCTGCAGCTCAATGACTTCCTCTTCTCCTTTAGTCCTATGTTCTTGTTCAGAAGTATCCATGAGATCCTCTAAAATTTCATCTACACTGTCAGTGGCTTGTTGTATTTCCACAACATCAGGGTTGTCCTGATCAATATCTTCCTCTACTACTTGTTCTTCCTTTTCTTTTTGTTGGAGTCTTGCAGACCTCCTAATCCCTGATGTATATCTCTTTTTCTTGCCCTATTTTCTAGTGGTAACAGGGGTTGTAGGGATGTTCTCATGTTCTAAGGAAGGTATTTCTGTTTCTTCCCTTATTTCTTGCCCTGCTTCACTGAGAGTGTCTTTCTCTTGTTCAGGAAAATAAACAACATTTTTAGAAAAATGTACTCTTTTTTGCTTCTTTTTCTTGCTACTAGGTCCAGTTCCTTTCTTTTTCTGTTTCTTAGTTTGTGAGGTAGAGGGTTCTATGGAAGAACTCTCTGTTGTTTTGCCTTGGTGTTCTTCCTCTGCAGTAGCAACATTATTTTTCTCAATATCATTTTGTTCTGTAGTAGAATTTACAGTAGCATTTTCAACAGGGGAACCTACAACAATGTTTTCTACAGGTTCTTCTGTAACAACATTTTCTTCTACAGCAACATTCTCCTCTCCTTCATCTTCTTCTTCATAAACAACATTAGTAATGGCAGAATAAAATCTATTGAAGCTCCTAGGGTTTCCCCTAAAATGGTGTTGGCAAATCAATTTGATGAGTCCATGATGACGAGGGCTTCCTTTTCCTTCCTGATACCTCTTTGCCATACTCTACAATTCTCTATGCAGGTATGCTGGAAGATTAACCCTGAATTCAGGTTGTTGCCTTCCATGTCTGAGATGGTTTAAAATTTTGAAATGATGCCCTGATAAAGTTACATACTGGCCTTCACAGGTTAAAAACCTAATAATCTAGGTAGCTACTTCATCCCAGGGTTCTTGTAAACTAGCCCTTTTGACTCCTTTACACATATTTTGACTCATTATATACTCAGGTCTCCTATCATCTTCTTCCAAAAACTGGTTAACTAAATTTGATAGTGTATTCTTGCCAACTTTAGAAACTAAGAGACCTTGCAATGGAAGCTCAGTAATTTGACTTAAAATCTCAGGGGTTACTGAAATTGTCATACCGTTTATATGCACTCGGTTATTTTTGAATGTTTGAGCAAACATAGCAGCCAGGTCCTCAGAGCTCCCATTAAATTTGTCCAAAAATGGCATGAATCCTCCTTCTTCAAAAATCTGCACTATTCTTGGGTTTTCTCTGAGGAGAGTGGAATCTGCTGGTTCCATATTTGTCTTGCATCCCATATTTTACTTGTGCTGAAGACGAATTTCCAAACTATTATTCTGAAGACGATTTCTCTGCTGATAAAAACAAGGGTTTTTTTTTCTGTTGCAATGCTTCGAAAAGAGCTTCAGGTTCATGAAATTTGCTTCGTAATCATTCACGTTATCATGCATATCTTTGGAAATAAGGGGGGCACGCTTCTCTACTTCACCTTAGACAATTGTCACATGCTGATTGATCAACCATCTTTTGCCATCGGATCTTCTAAATTTTGTCTTTAATGCACCCGTTGTCTCGAAATTTTCACATGCGTGCTTGTTAACTTCGGTGGCATGTTATTGGCCCTTTTCATAACTATTGTACTTTTAATGAATGCCAAGAAAAATGGTGCAGATTACGCTGAGGACACATGGCAGACATCGCACAAGGTCAAAAATCCTGCTACTATCTTTTTCTCCCTCCACGTGGCAGCGTTGTGTTAAAACTATTTTTTTTCCTTTTTTCTTTCTTATTTCAAAAATTCTCAATCCGAAGACTTTTGCCAATATGAAGTCAAAACTTTATACCATTATCCGAAGATAACAATAATTCAAAACATACTTTATCCGAAGACAAGAATTTTCAAAAATATTTTGTCATCAAGCTGAAGATAATGCAATAGTCATTCCAAAGCTAACATGACAGTCATTCTGAAGAAAATATGTCAATCATTCTGAAGATGTATGACAGTCATTCTGAAGATACAACAAGCATTGACATATTCATTCTGAAGACTTAGGCAAAAATCAATGTTCTCCCCTTCTCAAGCATGTTTCAAATATGCCAACTCTTATGAATACCTTCTATGCTAATGGTTAATTGTCATATACTACATACCAAATATTTACAATGAAAGAAATGCAAGAAATATATACCTGATCAAAACGAGTTAATGCAAGTTTTAAAATTTGGTTGCTTTTGTTGAGGCTCTGTTGTGGTTTCAACAATACTTCAAAACAAGTGCAATGGGTGAATTTGTACAATGGTGTTCAGAAATATTCAAGGTAATGCATGCCAGAAAACTGGTTTTCATGCACACCAACTCAGTAGCGCCTTAGAAAAGGTTTTCACTGCTGAGCTATTCATTTTTCTCTCTTTTTTTCATTTTTTTTCTTTTTCCTCTCCTTTTCTCTTTTTTTTCTTGATTCTGATTGTGCTAGTGAAGGAATTCATGACTTCCCTAAAATCATGCCCATGAAGGAATTCACAACCAGAATTTATTCATTTTTTTGTTTTTCCAATTTTTTTGATTTTTTTGTATTTTTTTGCTTTTCTTGAAATCCATGATCATGCTGATGTTGAAATTGAGGTGGAAGAAGAAGGCTCTTCCACTTGTTGTGTATCCAAACTATCAAGTTGTTGCAAGAACTCTTCCTTAGTCAAAGGTGTATGGTATACCCGAAGGCGATGACCATTCACAACTAACTTTCTTCGTGATTCATCAATGGGAGATACTCGAACTGCTCCATTGTCAAACACTTCTTCAATATGATAAGGTCCAAGCCATCTGGTCCTTAGTTTTTCAGGAAAGTCTTCATAGCGAGAATCAAACAACAAGGCCCAATATCCTTGCTAAAATTTCCTTTTCTTAATGTGACTATCATGCCACAACTTTCTCTGATCTTGCATTACTTTATTTTTGTGCAGGGCATCCAACCGAAGCTCATCCAATGCATTCAGTTGCAGGATTCTATCCATCTATGCCTGTGACAAGTCAATTCCAATTTCCAATGTTGTATGTAATGTTAGAAGTTCAAATTCAATAGGTAAGAGAGGCTTTTTACCAAAAACTAATTCATAAGGTGTGAATCTGGTAGTGGATTTCCATGTAACATTATAAGCCCAAACTGCTTCAGGTAGTTTATCAAGCCAATTCCTCCTATGAATAGCTACAGTTTTTGTCAAGATCCTTTCCAATTCTCTATTTGTTACCTCAACTTGGCCATTTTCTTGTGGGTGGTAAGGTGATGATTTTCTATGTTTAATTTCATACAATTCTGTGAAAGCTTCAATAACTTTAGATGCAAATTGGGGTCCTTGGTCTGTGGTAATAGACCGTGGAGCTCCAAATCTCTAAAAAATTTGATTATACAATAAATCAACAACCTTCTCTTCGTGAGCATGTTTGAAAGCATGCACCTCTACCCACTTGGTTAGGTAATCAGTGCATACAAGAATATGCACCTTTCCTTGAGAAGGTGGATCAATAGGTCCCACAAAATCAAGCCCCCACTTCTCAAATGGTTCTAAAACCACTTGAGGCTGCAGTGGCATCTCATTTGTGTGAGTGGGTTTCCCCATTCTTTGGCATGCATCACAATGCCTGATGTACTTTTTCACATCCTTGTGAAGGGATGGCCAATAATACCCTGTTCCTAAAAATTTTCTAATTGTGCTTTTTACAGAATAATGTCCTCCTGAGGGTTCATCATGACAAGCTCTAAGAATATCATATATCTCATTTTTTCTGATGCACCTATGCAACACATGGTCAGGACTGCACTTAAAAAGCATACCTTTAATCCACTCAAAAGAAGAACTCTGTTTGATCAACTGTGTTTTCTATTTTGGAGTGAAGTGTGGGGGAACTTTCCCTGTGACTAAATAGTTGGCTATATCTACAAACCAAGGTGATTGAATAGATATAGCAAATAATTTTTCATCAGGAAAAGTATCTTCAACTACTTCCCCTTCCTTTGTGTTCTGCAACCTGGACAAGAAATCAGCTACAACATTAGCTTTTCCTGGCTTATTTATGATTGTGATATCAAATTCCTACAGTAATAATAACCAACGAATGATTCTTGCACTCACCATAGGCTTGTTCATCAAATACTTAATGGTTGCATGATTTGTATGAATGAATATTTGATAACTTGTAATGTAATGCCTGAACTTGTTAATAGCATAAATCACTGCTAAGAACTCTTTCTCAGTTGTGGTATAATTTTTCTCAGCTCCTGTCAAGTTTTTGCTAATGTAATAGATTGCATAATGTTCACCATTGTCAATTTGTCCTAATGTTGCTCCAATTGCAGTATTGGAGGCATCAGTCTGTATGTGGAATGGTAATGTCCAATTAGGTCCTCTCAACATAGGTGGAGTGACTAGTTTCTCTTTCAAAGCTTCAAATGCTTCCTGACACTTTACAGTCTAGAAAAATTTAGAATTCTTAGTCAATAAAGCAAACATAGGATGGGCAATTGTGCTAAAATTGGGAATAAACCTGCGGTAAAACCCAATGTGTCCTAGAAAGCTTCTGACATCAGTCTGAGTTTTAGGAGGGAGAAGATTCTTGATAATTTCCACCTTCTTCGGATCAACTTGGATCCCTTGAGAAGAGATGTAGTGACCAAGAACTATTCCTTCCTCCATCATCATAAAGCATTTGTCTAGATTTAAGGATAACTGGTATGTTTCACAATGAGTTAAAATCTTGTCAAGATGTTCTAATGTAAAATCAAAAGTCTGTCCACATACTATGAAATCATCCATGTATATTTCAACACTATCAGAAGTCAAATCAGAAAATATGGCTAACACAGCTCGCTGAAATGTTGTTGGGGCATTACATAAACCAAAAGGTAAGACCCTATAGGCAAATGTTCCCCAAGGACAAGTAAAGGTTGTTTTCTCTTGATCTTCAGGTGCAACCTGAATTTGATTATATCCATTGAATCCATCAAGAAAAAAGAAGTATTTCTTTCCAACAAGTGTATCTAGCACCTGATCTATGAATGGTAATGGAAAGTGGTCTTTGTGTGTCACTTTGTTCAGTTCTCTATAGTCTATGCATACTCTCATTTTTCCATTTTTCTTGGGAACTATAACCAATGGAGAGACCCACCGACTATCAAAAATTGGGTAAATGAATCCTACCTCCAAAAGTTTTTCAATTTCTTCTTTGACAATGTCCTTCAAGGCAGGATTTAGTCTTCTCTGGGGCTATCTTACAGGCTTGACATCTTCAGTATATATTCTATGAGTGCATACATCAGGGTGAATCCCTGACATGTCTTTGTAATCCCAAGCAAAAGCATGGACATGCTTCTACAAAACAACTGTTAACTTTTCTTCCTCTTCCCTAGTAAGCTGGCTATTTATGTTCAGAAATTTGCCTGGCTCAACTTCTATTTGCTTTGTATTTGGAAGAATTGAGTTCACTTCTTCATGATTGTTGATTAGGGAATTAAGAGGACAGTGATGGAATGGGAGAAAATCAAAATTTTCTGTTTCATTGATCTCTAATGGAAGCATATCCTATATGGAATAGTGAGAAGGAAGGGTTAAGTGATGGTGCCACCCCTATGGTAATGAAACAAGTGGTATGGATGACTTACCTTTAGAACTTTGACCTTCTTCATTCTCTAAATATTGATGGATATTGGCTGCTTCCTCTTCTAAACCTTGTTCATGCAGAACATTCATTAGGACTATTTCATTTTCTAAAATTTTTGTGTCATGGAGGTCTTTTGTGTGTTCTTTTACTACCAAGGTGGCTAGTGTGGAAATAACCTCCTCTGGTTCTTCATCTGAGTCAGGAAACCATAACTGACCCATGAAATTGTTTGAGGGTGTTTTTGTTGAGCAATGTGCAGCGATAGTATTGTCATTGTTGTAAACACAGTCAGATAGATCGGTTGATGTAGTGGACAAGAGTTCAGAGGTTATTCAGAGTATGTATAGTGATATTAAATGCTTATGAGGATGTTTTTGATTTTTGGGTGAAGTTGTTACAGGGTTGTTTGTGCAAAGTTGAAAAAATCGTCATGTTGTGGCTACTCCACAATGTACCCCAAAATTGGGGACCCACCTTTTTGCATATTTTCCAAGAAGACCGAAGTGGCCCATATGCTAAAGATCAAAGAAAAAGCAAAACACCGCAAAGAAAAAAAGTGTCACAATATCGTGACATGTTACATTTTCGTGGTCCAAAGCAAAGAGAAAAAGCAAGGAAAAAAAAGTGTCGTGATATCGTGACATGTTGCATTTTCATGGCCAAAAGAGAAGAGAAAGAACAAGAAAGAAAAAGTGTCACGATATCACAACATGTTGCATTTTCACGGCCAAAAGAGAAGAGAAAGAACAAGAAAAAAAAGTGTCGCGATATTGCGACATGTTGTATTTTCATGGTCCAAAGAAAAGAGAAAGAGCAAGGAGAAAAAAGTGTTGTGATATCGTGACATGTTGCATTTTCATGGTCCAAAGGAAAGATAAAGAGCAAGAAGGAAAAAGTGTCGTGATATTGCAACATGTTGCATTTTCATGACTCAAAAAGGATAGTCAAGCAGAGAAACAAAAGTGTTACGATATCGTGACATGCTGCATTTTCACGACTCAAAAAGGGTAGGCAGGCAGAGAAACAAAAGTGTCGTGATATCATGACATGTTGCATTTTTTCCAAAGGAACAGAGTAGTTGAAAGTGCATCTAATATTAGTGATGAACACTAGGATAGTGAAACTGAAGACTGCATAGTGACGTGGACCTATAAGGAATAAATCAAATATTGAATAAGGTAATTTGTCACATAAGGACAAAATTCAATGAATAAGACAAAACGTTACATAAGGAATATTTAATGATTTGAAATCATTTAATATGGTTGTTACACATGGAAAGAAGTAGATGTATGCCCATGTGGAGAAAAGGAAATGAAGGGCTACAAAATAGAAATGAAAAGCCTTTTTGGAAACCAAAACACATGCATGCACAAGGGAAGGAGAAAATGAACAGTCATGGAAGGAGAAACAAATTTTTTTTAGAGGTTTTAAATACACCATTCAAAGAGGCCATAAGTGGTTGGTGCTCATTTCTATTGGTGCAGATAAATCAGGGGTTGGTGCTCCTTTCTGTTGGTGTAGATAAATCAGGGATTGGTGCTACTTTCTGTTGGTGCAGATAAATCAGGGGTTGGTGCTCCTTCCAATGGGTGCTAGTAAATTGATTGTAAATTTGGTGCTTTGCAAAGGCTAGATTTGGATGGGAGTCCAAATAGTCATTTTGAGGATGTATCCAAATCGGTGAACCTCGATACATCTTTTGTTGTGTGATGTTCTCTTGTTATACTTGTTTTATTTGGTTTCAATTTTCATTGTTTTAGATTTAAGAGTTGAAGATTTAAGTTTTAAAAGAGCTACACTGATTCACCCCCCCTCTTAGTGTCATTGTAAGACTAACAATTGGTATCAAAGTGAGGTTCCTGAATAATCTTAATCGGCTAGGGTGATCTTGGAAGTGACACAATGGCAGGTGGTGAAGGCTTCTCATCAAACAAAGCACCATTGTTTGATAGAACTAATTATGCATTTTGGAGACTCAGGATGCAAACATATCTTTGTGCTTTGGGATACGACATTTGGGATTCAATAGATAGTGGATACACAATACCCACCACTTCTCCAACCGATGTTGCCGATAAGAAAATGTTTGAGAATGACTCAAAAGCAAATAATGCTATCATGTGCAAATTAGTGGACAGTGAACTGGTAAATATTATGAGTTGTAAAATGGCAAAAGAAATATGGGACAAACTAAGGAGCATTCATGAAGGAGATGTTAAGATCAAGGAGTCCAAGTTACAAACACATCGAGCTCAATTTGAAGTATTAAAGATGAATGACGATGAGAACAAAGAGGTATATATGTTGAGAGTTAATGAAGTCATTAATGTGATTATAGGACTCGATGAGGAAATAAAATATTTTGTCATTGTGAAAAAGGTATTAAGATCTCTTCCCCAAAGATTTGATTCTAAAGTTTCAGCTATAGAAGAAGCTGAAGATCTAAATTCTTTTAGTATGGATGAGATGCATGGTTCTTTTACTGTATATGAGATGAGAATAGGAAAATCTAAACCCATAGATAGAGAAGCTACTTTTAAAGCCCATAAAAATATGAAAGAAAAACAAGAATCCGAGGAAGAAGAGACATCAGATGAAATAGAAGCAAACTTTGTTCGAAAACTAAAAAGGGGAAAAGGAAAATACAAAGGAAATTTATTGTTTAAATGTTTCAATTGTGGAGGCATTGGGTATTTTGCAGCTAAATATCCACTTAATGAGAAGAAAAAAAGTGATGAAGGATCTCACCAAGAAAGAAGTGACTGGAAGAAAAAAACAAATTTCAGAAAAGGCAACTTCAAGAAGAAAATTTTCATCTCCAAGAATGTTAGTTCATCAGAAGACAGCTGCGGTGAGGATTCTAAAAAGGAAACAGGTGAAGCTCTTTTCATGGCACTCAAAGAAGAAAAAACAAAAAAAGAATAGGAATGTGATGAAGAAGAAATTGATGCAGAAGTAAATTTGGAAGAGGAACTAATTGTAGCTCTAGATGAATTGAAGATAGAAAGAAAAAAGAATAAGAAAATTTCAAGAAAGCTTGAGGATGCAAATGAAATCATAACCAATTTGAAAGTACAAATAGAAGAATCCAAGAAAATATCTGAAGATCTCGAAGTGCAAATAACTATGAAAATAGATTATTGCAGCAAGCTAGAAGAAGAGACTGTTGGTTTAAGGATGCAGATAGAAGATATGACTCGTAAAATTAGTTGTTATCACAAACGTGAAGAAATTTCTATGAAGTTGGATAAGATCATAAATAACCAAAAGACTATAGGCATCAAATTTGGTTTGGGCTTTGACGAAGGATAATCATCAAATGGATCAAAGGCCATAAATGAAGAATCTATAAAGAATGAAGATAAGAAACAGGTTGATCTAGAAAAATTGACTCATGCAAAAGAAAGCAATAATGCAAGGCACGAAAGGAGAATTGACAATGATGGATTCACCAATGTCACACATCAAAGAAGAAGAAGATTTATGACTCCTAAGACAACATGGCAAAGAATATCACCCAGGTTCAATCATATTTTTTTTTGTTATTGTTTTAAATGCAATGGTTATGGACATAAGATTTTAGATTGCAAGTATAATGTAGGACCAAGGAATTTTACCAATAGAAATGTTTTTTCACCTTTGATGGATTATGCAGTAGAATGTTATAACTGTCATAATTTTGGGCACATTGCAAGAAATTGTCGAAGTACATTTGCATCAAATCAATTTCAAGAAAGAAAATTTCAACCAAATGGAATGAGAAAAAATAGAAAATTTCTCGAAAAACATGCACAAGCTACTAAAAAAGAAAAGTCAAAACAAGAGACCAAAACTGTAATCAAACCAGAGTGGAAAGAAAAAGAGTGATCTAAGGAAGAAAAGGAATCCCTGATCGTACAAACAACATTTAAATAATAGAATAAATCTACACCATGGATACTTGATAGTGGATGCTCCAGTCATATGACAGGTGACAAACAAAAATTTGAGAAGTTACAGCAATATGAAGGTGGTTCAGTAAAATTTGGAAATAATGATGGAGCTAAGAAAATTGGCAAAGGTTCAGTTAAGATCAATGACAAAAAAATCAAGTCAAAAGAAGTCTTGTTTGTGGTTGGTATGAAGCATAACTTGTTGAGCATAAGTCAAATTTGTGATAGAGGTCATGAAGTGATTTTTAAGAAGCAAGGTTGTGAAGTCAAAAAAACAAATAGTGGAAAGTTGATAGCAACTGGATCGAGGACATATGGCAACCTGTACACTCTCTCAGAGACTTTAGAAGGAGCTTTCTTGATTGGACAAGAAGAAGAAAATTGGTTGTGGCACAAGAGGCTTGGTCATATCATTTTTGACAATCTAGTAAAAATCAGCTCAAAAAAGGTAGTGAGAGATATTCCCACCATTGGAAAACCATCAAATAGCATTTGTGTTTCATGCCAGAAGGGGAAGTAAACTAGATTCTCATTTAAAACAAAAGAGTACTACACAAGAAAACCTTTGGAACTAATACATACTGATTTATGTGGACCCATGAGAATGCAAAGCATAAATGGTGACAAATATTTTATGTTGTGCATAGATGACTATTCCAGGATGACATGGGTACTATTTTTTAAGCATAAATCAGAAGCTTTTGAGATGTTCAAAGTTTTCAAAAACCAAGTTGACAATCAAACAAGAAAAAATATTAAATGTTTAAGATCAAATAGAGGATGAGAGTTCATTTTAGAGGATTTTATAGAGTACTATGAAAAATATGGTATTAGGAGACAGTTTTTAGTAGCCAGGACACCTCAACAGAATGGTGTGGTAGAAAGAAAGAACAGGACAGTGCAATAAATGGCACAAACTATGTTGACTAAGAGCAAAGTAGCAGATAGATTTTAGAAAGAGGCAGTCCATACTACGGTATACATCCAAAATAGGTGCATGCTGAGGACACATGAAAGCAAAACTCCTTATGATTCGTCGTTCAAAAAAAATGCAACGTAAGATACTTTAAAGTTTTTGGCAGCAAGTGTTACATCAAAAGAACTGAAGAAAACCTTGGTAAGTTTGAAGATAGAGCGGATGAAGGTATTTTTCTTAGTTATTCATCAAAAAGCAAAGCTTACAAGTGCTACAACAAGAGGCTAAGGAAAATTGTGGATAGTGCCGATGTTAATGTTGATGAAGGTAGGGAACGAGTAATTAGCTATGAAGAGAACTACCCAATTTATGAAGAGGTTATTGAAGGAGATGAGGAAAAGGAAATAGAAAAGAAACAAAAAATTGACTCAGATGATTCAAACAATGATTTAGAAGTGGAAGAAAATAAGAAATTCAAAATAGGCAACTAGCAGAAAGATCATCCTAGAGAGCAAATAATTGGAGACCCCACAATTGGTGTTCAGACAAGAAGAGTAACTACTCTCTATTATCTAGCATCTTGCCCAAAAATGTTGCTGATGCAAGCAAAGATGAAAGTTGGATGAAGGCAATAAATGAAGAATTAGATCAGATCAAGAAAAACAAAACTTGGGAGTTAGTACCAAGACCTGCAAATAAAAATATAATCGTTACTAAATGGGTCTTTCGAAACAAATTGAATGAAGACGGACAGGTATTCAGGAATAAAGCAAGATTGGTATGTAAAGGCTATGCACAAGTTGAAGGTATTGACTTTGAGGAAACCTTTGCACCTATGGATAGACTAGAGGCAATTAGAATGTTTCTGGCTTTAGCAGTTTACAATAATTTCAAAGTTTATCAAATGGATGTGAAATCAGCATTTTTGAATAGGAAACTTGAAGAAGAGGTTTATATTGAGCAGCCAGATGGTTTTCAAATTCGTGATGATCCCAACTTGGTTTACAAGTTGAAGAAAGCATTATATGGATTAAAACAGGCACCCCGAGCATGGTATGCAAGGCTAGACAACTATCGTACTCAACAAGGGTTCAAGAAAGGTATGGTGGAGAGTAATTTGTATGTCAAAACAGAAAATGGCCATCTTATTTTTCTTCTTGTATATGTAGATGATATCATATTTGGTAGCAACAAATATGAGTCGTGTAAATATTTAGCAAATAATATGCAAAAAGAATTTGAAATGTCAATGATTGGTGAAATTTCGTATTTCCTCGGGTTGCAAGTTAATCAAAATGAGAAGGGCATATTTATTTCTCAAATTAAATATGTGAAAGAGATGCTAAAAAAGTTCACAATGGAGGATTGTAAGCCAGTTAGCACTCCCATGATGACAGGTTGCAAGTTGAGCAAGGATGACAAATCTCCACATGTTGATCAAACTATGTACAGATCTATGATTGGGAGCTTACTATACTTGAAAGCTACTAGACCAGATATTTTGTAGGCAGTATGCATGGTAGCATGATTTCAGGCTAGTCCCAAGGAGACTCATGTGATAGTAGTGAAGAGGATTCTTTGGTACCTCAAGGGTACTATGGAGTATGGGTTATGGTATCTAAAAGGTAAGGACTTCGCCCTTATTGTGTATTTAGATGCAGATTGGATAGGATGTGTAGATGACAGAAAGAGTACCAGTGGAGGTGCATTCTATCTTGAAGACAGGTTGGTCACGTGGCACAATAAGAAACAAGAGTCAGTCTCCTTATCCATAGTAGAGGTAGAATATATTGCAGCGACAACGTGTTGTATATAGGTATTATGGATGAAAAAAACCCTAAAATATCTTGGTATTAACTTCAGTGAGCCAATTTTAGTTAAGTGTGATAACACCAGTGCCATTAACATCTCAAAGAATTAGGTTATGAATTCTCGCACAAAACATATTGCTATTCGATATCACTTTTTGAAGGAGAAAGTTGCGGAAGGTGAGGTTAAGTTGGATTTTGTTCCAACAAAGCAAGTAGTGGATATCTTCACAAAACCATTTTACAAGGAAGTCTTTGAGTACCTTCACAATAAATTGGGAGTGGTCATGCTTCCCAAGAATTGACTAGCTATCGGGACCACATTCTTAGGGGGAGCATTTGTGTATTTGTTTATCTTTTTGCTCATGTTTGTGATTTTTGCTAAGTGTAATAATTTTTGCCTAAGAATGTTGTGCATGGACTCAGGGGGAGTTTGCAGCAGCCCTTTGGTATTGTTTTCAAAGGGGATAAGAGTTACAAGAAATTGCACATGTGTTGCCAACAATTCCAAATGGGGATATTATTGAGCAAGGTGCAACGACAGTATTGTCATTGTTGTCAACACAGTCAGATAGATCGGTTGATGCAGTGGACAAGACTTTAGAGGTTATTCAGAGTATGTACATTGATGTTAAATGCTTTTGAGGATGTTTTTGATGTTTGGGTGAAGTTTTTATAGGTTGTTTGGGTGAAGTTGTTACAGGTTGTTTGTGCAAGGTTGAAAAAATCGTCATGTTATGGCTGCTCCACAACGTATCCCAAAATTGGGGACCCACCTTTTTGCATAATTTTCAAGAAGACCGAAGTGGCCCATATACTAAAGATCAAATAAAAATCAAAACACCACAAAGAAAAAAAAGTGTTGTGATATTGTGACATGTTATATTTTCGCGGTCCAAAGCAAAGAGAAAAAATAAGGAAAAAAAAGTGTCGCGATATCATGACATGTTGCATTTTCACGGCCAAAAGAGAAGAGAAAGAACAAGAAATAAAAAGTGTCACAATATCGTGACATGTTGCATTTTTGTTGCCAAAAGAGAAGAGAAAGAACAAGAAATAAAAAGTGTCGTGATATCGCGACATGTTGTATTTTTGCGGTCCAAAGCAAAGAGAAAGAGCAAGGAGAAAAAAGTGTCGCGATATCGTGACATGTTGCATTTTCGTGGTCCAAAGCAAAGAGAAAGAGCAAGAAGGAAAAAGTATCACGA
>JAQPPZ010016001.1:0-59988 GCA_028583015.1 Wollemia nobilis | reverse complement strand
AGAACAACAAGTTAAGACTTAAACTACTGCAAACCCTAAAGATGTTACAGACAAAAGCAAACTTTATTCATATGAACAACTAGGGTTACAGAATTCCTCAACCGAGGAAGTAACAACATCTGCAGGCTACGCTGCAGGATAAACCAAACAGGGGAAATGTCGAGTCTGCTGCTCGGACATTAATCAGCTGAGCCACACTGCTCACTGAATCGCTCTGCTTTCTTTCTCTGCTCTACTCTCCGCTTCACTTTCACGAACTTCTCTCACACCCGCTCTGCTTCTCTCTTTTACGCACTACTTTGTCTGTAGACCCGAACCGCCTTTTATAGCCGCGGGGAGAGGAGGATAAGGTTTATCCTCTGACAACTTCGGATAAGGGTTATCCTCGGACCGACCCTCATCTAGGGTTTCTGACAAACGCCGACTTGGCATTAACTCCCGCGGAGATCGGATCTCGTCGGTGTCAAATCTGTCGAAGGTAGGTGCGACGTCATGTCACACTTTTGCTAGGATCCCGGACTGCGGCAGCGCAATCCGACTTCGCCCATGTCTGGAGCGCAATCCGGTTTCGCCCAAGGTTCGCAGCGTAGTTGGGCACAGGCGTGAAATCTGGGTTTATTTTTCTAACACCCTCCTTTAAACCTGATTTCACAAGCACTTTGACTCCAAGCTGCTCTCGCAATCTGTTGAAGTCTTCCTCCTTCAAAGGCTTCGTGAAAATATCTGCCAACTGCTCCTTGGATCTGCAAAATTCCATATGAATTTCTCCGGACTTCACCAACTCTCTGATGAAGTGATAACGAATATCAATGTGCTTCGTCCGGCCATGGAACACGGGATCCTTTGACAGTGCAATGGCCGAATTGTTATCACAAAAAATTGTTGTCGCGCCTTTCGGAGGATTGTACAGTTCACTCAGAACTCTTCGCAGCCATACCGCCTGGCATGCGGATGTCGTGGCGGCGACATATTCTGCTTTGCTGTGGAAAACGCAACAATGGGTTGCTTCTTGGACGCCCATGAGATCGCCCTCGATCCGAGATGGAAAGCATACCCGGAGGTGCTCTTTCGATCATCGATCATCACGACCCAATCATTCTGCTTGAAGCCCACTAGCTCCAACCGGTCCCGTCTGGCGTAAAATAGGCCATGGTTTCGTGTCCCGCTGACATAGCGCAAGATCCTCTTGCCTGCTTGCCGGTGCGTGTCCTTCGGAGTCTCCATGAAACGGCTGATCAGACTGACTCCGAACATCAGATCTGGCCGAGTTGCAGTCAAGTACATCGATCGCCAACTAGCCTCTTGAACAAGGTTGGATCTACATGACCTCCTCGTATCCAACTTGCTCGACTTCAAACCCGTGGCTACGGGTGTGATGGCAGGTTTGTTGTCCTCCATCTTGAAGCGCTTCAGGACATCCTTCACATACTTGCCCCGAGAAATGAAGATGCCATCTGCCGATTGGTCAACTTCAATGCCGAGAAAATATTTCATCGACCCCATGTCTGTCATTTCAAACTCGGACTTCATGGCTGTTCTAAAGCTGCGCAAATAGGTTGCTCGCTATTGCCGATAAATATCGGATCGTCTACGTACAGGCAGACGATGATGAGCTCACCTGTTGCATTTGTCTTCATGTACAAGGAGTGCTCATATGGGCATTTTTGAAACCCATTCTCCTAAAAATAGCCATCAATACGGCTGTACCATGCCCTGGGTGCTTGCTTCAACCCATACAGGGCCTTCTTCAGTTTCAGGACTTTGCCTTCTTGCCCTTGTATTTCATAACCGGGTGGTTGGTCTATGTAGACCTCTTCTTCCAACACTCCGTTGAGGAAGGCAGACTTGACATCCATCTGGTACACGCTCCATCCTTTCTGAGCTGCGAGTGCCAGAATCATTCTGACTGTGTCAAGTCGGGCTACAGGTGCATACACCTCATGATAGTCAACTCCTGACTTCTGCTTGTAGCCTTTCGCCACTAATCTGGCCTTATGCTTGTCAACTTCTCCTTGGGCATTAAACTTCGTTTTATATACCCACTTGACCCCAATGGTCTTCTTTCGTGCTGGAAGATCTGTTAGCTGCCATGTCTCATTCTTCTCAATGGCTGCTATCTCCTCATCCATCGCATTCACCCATTTGCGATTCTGACTTGCCTCTTCAAACTCCACTGGATCACATTCAGTAAAGAGAGCAAAATCAGAATAATCTTCATCTAATTGATTACGGGTTACCTCATAAATGTCTTGCAAGCTCCGAGTCTTTGCAGGAGTCCTCAGGTTTTGAATTCTGCTTGCAAGTGGAGGTGACCGGGATGATGAGGGTGTGCTACTGCTGGCACCACTGTTACTGCTTGAAGGCACAAGTGGTTGGACACTGTCTTCCTCCAAGTCTACAGATTCAACAGTTGCTGGTTCAGACTGACCAGTCTTTGACTTCCCGTTCCAGACTTCATCCTCCAGGAACTTCACATCTCGGCTGATGACAAGTTTCTTTGTCACAGGATTGTACAGCCTGTATGCCTTTGATGGTTCGTTGTACCCTGTGAAGATGCATCTTTCAGCTTTGTCATCCAGCTTCTGCCTTTTCTCATCTGGAACATGTGCATATGCTATGCACCCAAAAACTCGCAAATGAGCCACACTTGGCTTCAACTTGCTCCAGGCTTCCTCTAGAATTTTGTCCCTCACACTCTTGGTGGGACATCGGTTCAGCAGATAAACTGCACAACTTACAGCTTCTACCCAGAACTCATGTGGCAAACTTTTTGCCTTCAACATGCTCCGTGCCATCTCCATGATTGTTCTGTTCTTCCTCTCAGCTACGCCATTCTGTTGCGGCGTGTATCTGGCAGTGAACTGCCTTCGAATTCCATGTTGCTTGCAGAAGTTGTGGAATTCATTGGAGATGTACTCTCCACCTCCATCAATTTTGAGAGTCTTCACATAATAACCGCTCTGTTTCTCAACCAGAGCCTTGAACTCCTTAAACCTTGCAAATGCCTCTGACTTCAACTTGATTGGATAAATCCAAGTCTTCCGGCTGAAGTCATCAATGAAGGTCAGGAAATACTTATTGCCGGCATATGAGGTGGTCTGCATGGGACCACAGATGTCTGAGTGCACCAGCTCCAAAGGCCGTGATGCTCTCCAAGACTGTCCTATAGGGAATGCATCCCTGTGCTGCTTGCCGACCAGGCAACCTTCACAAACTTGGTTCGGTTGCTCTATAAGGGGTAAACCCTTCACCATCTGCTTCTTGTGCAGCAGATTCAGGCCACTGAAACTCAGGTGACCGAATCTGAGATGCCACAGCCAGGTAGCATCCTTCTCAACTGCACTCAGAGACATCAAAGATTCATTCTGAATCTATAGTGGAAACATTTTGTTTTTCGTCATGGACACAATTGCGATTTGTCCATGGACTTTGTCTCTGATGGAACAGACACCATCTTTGAACAGTATAGTGTGCCCCTTCTGCACAAGCTGTCCAACACTTAGCAGATTGTGCTTCAACCTAGGCACATAAAAAACATCTTGAATTGTTTTTCTATCACCGTGCCGGGTGCGGATGAGGATCTTTCCTTTCCCCATCACAGGAACTTTGATGTTGTTCCCCATCTTGACTTCGGACTGGACTGTTTCATCCAGTTGTGAGAACATCTCCCTGTTCCCAGTCATATGGTTGCTGCAACCACTGTCAAGATACCAGATGTTTTTCTTGCTCTCCTCTTCAATACTGCAAGTCAGCAGCACATTTCCTCCTACCACATTTTTGGGTTCCTCCGAATAATGGGCTTGCTGCTGATTCTCGTTCGCCATCTTCTTTCTGCACTGTGTGGCATAATGGCCGAACTTGCTGTAGTAGTAGCATTGGACCTTTGACATGTCCTTCTTCTGCTGAGAGCCACCTTGCTGATTTCTGCCAGTGCCTCTTCCTCCTTGCTGATGAAAGTTGCAACTTGGCTCAGCGTCCTGAGGGTTTGATCTCCCTCCTTGCTTGTTCCTTCTCCCACGCCTGCTTCTGCCTCTTCCTCCTTGAGAACTAGAAGCGTTGTGGTGGGAGTCTTGTCTATCGCTGTCTCGGACTGAGACTTGCGCTTTGAAGGCTTGCTCCAAAGAAGACTGAGTTGAGCGGCTCAGCCTCTGTTCATGGGTCTGCATGGAACCCATGAGTTCGTCTGTCGAGAGGGTTGTCAAATCCCTCGACTCTTCGATTGCTATCACAACCGAGTCGAACTTCGCAAGTAGACTTCTGAGAATCTTCTCCATGATTCTCTGGCTCTGGACATTTTCTCCGTTCAACCGCATCTGGTTGATAATGTCCGTCGTCCGGGTGAAGAAGTCGCTCATCGACTCGGACTCGCTCATCTGCAGGTTCTCGAACTCTCTCCTGAGCATCTGCAGCTTCACCAACTTCACTTTGTCGGTGCCCTGATACGAACTCGCCAGGGTTTCCCAGGCCTGCTTGGCCTTGGTGGCTGATGCAATCCACGGGAAGATGGTCTCCTCAACCGCTTGCATGATGTAGAAGAGGGCCTTCTGGTCCTTCTTCTTGTGCTCTTTCAACAGATCCTTGTCTCGCTTGAGAGAGGGCGGCCGATCGTCTTGCATCTGCCGGTTCTGGGTAGCCGTTCTCGACTAACTCCCATAGCTCCTGAGATCCGAACAGGATCTTCATCTGGATGCTCCAGTAATCGTAGTTCTTGCCATTAAATCACGAGATCTGCAACTGCAACAAGTTTCTCTCGGAAGCCATGCTTCTATCTCCGTGTCACGGCACTATCAGCTCTGATACCAATTTGAAGGAAATTTTAATTTTTTTCTCCTCCTCGTCGTCGAAGTGCGTAAGCTACCGGTGGAAGTTTAGTGCGTTCGCCGACCTCGAGCGAAGTGCGTCACTCGCGCGAGTGCGGACTTCGCTTAGGAAGATGCGAAGTTCGTCACTTCACACAGAGTGCGGACTTCGCATTGGGAAGGCTGCGAAGTCGATCACTTGCGCGCGCAGTGCGGACTTCGCTTGGGCAAACTGCCGAAGTGCGTCACTCGTGCGCAGTGCGGACTGCGTTGGCTAAACTGGCAAAGTGCGAACTTCGCGTGCAGTGCGGACTTCGTCGGAACAGACTTGGCCAATCTTGGCCTTCGACTTCTTCGTCTTCCGTGGCTGCCGCTGGGTTTGCCTGGCTTGGCAAGACCCGTATGAGAGGAGAGAAACGCCGGAACAGAGAACAACAAGGTTAACACCTAAACTACTGCAAACCCTAAAGATGCCACAGACAAAAGCAAACTTTATTCATATGAACAACTAGGGTTACAGAATTCCTCAATCGAGGAAATAACAACATCTACAGGCTACGCTGCAGGATAAACTAAACAGGGGAAATGTCGAGTCTGCTGCTCGGACATTTATCGAGTGAGCCACACTTGCTCCACTGAATCGCTCTGCTTTCTTTCTCTGCTCACTTTCACGAACTTCTCTCACACACGCTCTGCTTCTCCTTCTCCTTTTGTCTGTAGACCCGAACCGCCTTTTATAGCCGCGGGGAGAGGAGGATAAGGTTTATCCTCTGACAACTTCGGATAAGGGTTATCCTCGGACCGACCCTCATCTAGGGTTTCTGACAAACGTCGACTTGGCATTAACTCCTGCGGAGATCGGATCTGTCAGGTGTCAAATCTGTCAGAAGGTAGGTGTGACGTCATGTCACACTTTTGTCGGGATCCCGGACTGCGGCAGCGCAGTCCGACTTCGCCCATGTCTGGAGCGCAATCCGGTTTCGCCCAAGGTTCGGAGCGCAGTTGGGCACAGGCATGAAATCTGGGTTTATTTTTCTAACACCCTCCTTTAAACCTGATTTCACAAGCACTTTGACTCCAAGCTGCTCTCGCAATCTGTTGAAGTCTTCCTCCTTCAAAGGCTTCGTGAAAATATCTACCAACTGCTCCTTGGATCTGCAAAACTGTAGATGAATTTCTCCGGACTTCACCAACTCTCTGATGAAGTGATAACGAATATCAATGTGCTTCGTCCGGCCATGGAACACGGGATCCTTTGACAGTGCAATGGCCGAATTGTTATCACAAAAAATTGTTGTCGCGCCTTCCGGAGGATTGTACAGTTCACTCAGAACTCTTCGCAGCCATACTGCCTGGCATGCGGATGTCGTGGCGGCGACATATTCTGCTTCGGCTGTGGACAACGCAACAATGGGTTGCTTCTTGGACGCCCATGAGACCCCTGATCCGAGATGGAAAGCATACCCGGAGGTGCTCTTCCGATCATCGGTACTGCCAGCCCAATCACTGTCTATGTAGCCCACTAGCTCCAACTGGTCCTGTCTGGCGTAAAATAGGCCATGGTTTCGCGTCCCGCTGACATAGCGCAAGATCCTCTTGCCTGCTTGCCAGTGCGTGTCCTTCGGAGTCTCCATGAAATGGCTGATCAGACTGACTCCGAACATCAGATCTGGCCGAGTTGCAGTCAAGTACATCAGACTGCCAACTAGCCTCTTGAACAAGGTTGGATCTACAGACCTCCCTGTATCCAACTTGCTCAGCTTCAAACCTGTGGCTACAGGTGTGATGGCAGGTTTGCTGTCCTCCATCTTGAAGCGCTTCAGGACATCCTTCACATACTTGCCCTGAGAAATGAAGATGCCATCTGCTGATTGGTCAACTTCAATGCCGAGAAAATATTTCATCAGCCCCATGTCTGTCATTTCAAACTCGGACTTCATGGCTGTTCTAAACTGCGCAAATAGGCTACTGCTATTGCCAGTAAATATCAGATCGTCTACGTACAGGCAGACGATGATGAGCTCACCTGCTGCATTTGTCTTCATGTACAGGGAGTGCTCATATGGGCATTTTTGAAACCCATTCTCCTAAAAATAGCCGTCAATACGGTTGTACCATGCCCTGGGTGCTTGCTTCAACCCATACAGGGCCTTCTTCAGTTTCAGGACTTTGCCTTCTTGCCCTTGTATTTCATAACCGGGCGGCTGGTCTATGTAGACCTCTTCTTCCAACACTCCGTTGAGGAAGGCAGACTTGACATCCATCTGGTACACGCTCCATCCTTTCTGAGCTGCGAGTGCCAGAATCATTCTGACTGTGTCAAGTCGGGCTACAGGTGCATACACCTCATGATAGTCAACTCCTGACTTTTGCTTGTAGCCTTTCGCCACTAATCTGGCCTTATGCCTGTCA
The DNA here is from genome assembly GCA_028583015.1 of Wollemia nobilis. Lineage (NCBI taxonomy): Eukaryota > Viridiplantae > Streptophyta > Pinopsida > Araucariales > Araucariaceae > Wollemia > Wollemia nobilis. The sequence goes on along the minus strand of JAQPPZ010016001.1, from coordinate 52,777 downwards.
ACTTCTCCTTGGGCATTAAACTTCGTTTTATATACCCACTTGACCCCAATGGTCTTCTTTCGTGCTGGAAGATCTGTTAGCTGCCATGTCTCATTCTTCTCAATGGCTGCTATCTCCTCATCCATCGCATTCACCCATTTGCGATTCGACTTGCCTCTTCAAACTCCATTGGATCACATTCAGTAAAGAGAGCAAAATCAGAATAATCTTCATCTAATTGATTACGGGTTACCTCATAGATGTCTTGCAAGCTCCGAGTCTTCGCAGGAGTCCTCAGGTTTTGAATTCTGCTTGCAAGTGGAGGTGACCGGGATGATGAGGGTGTGCTACTGCTGGCACCACTATTGTTGCTTGAAGGCACAGGTGGTTGGACTCTGTCTTCCTCCAAGTCTACAGATTCAACGAGTTCTTTGGTTCAGACTGACCAGTCTTTGACTTCCCGTTCCAGACTTCATCCTCCAGGAACTTCACGTCTCGGTTGATGACAAGTTTCTTTGTCACAGGATTGTACAACTTGTATGCCTTTGATGGTTCGTTGTACCCTGTGAAGATGCATCTTTCAGCTTTGTCATCCAGCTTCTGCCTTTTCTCATCTGGAACATGTGCATATGCTATGCACCCAAAAACTCGCAAATGAGCCACACTTGGCTTCAACTTGCTCCAGGCTTCCTCTGGAATTTTGTCCCTCACACTCTTGGTGGGACATCGGTTCAGCAGATAAACTGCACAACTTACAGCTTCTGCCCAGAACTCATGTGGCAAACTTTTTGCCTTCAGCATGCTCCGTGCCATCTCCATGATTGTTCTGTTCTTCCTCTCAGCTACGCCATTCTGTTGTGGCGTGTATCTGGCAGTGAACTGCCTTCGAATTCCATGTTGCTTGCAGAAGTTGTGGAATTCGTTGGAGATGTACTCTCCACCTCCATCAGTTCTGAGAGTCTTCACATAATAACCGCTCTGTTTCTCAACCAGAGCCTTGAACTCCTTAAACCTTGCAAATGCCTCTGACTTCAACTTGATTGGATAAATCCAAGTCTTTCGGCTGAAGTCATCAATGAAGGTCAGGAAATACTTATTGCCGGCATATGAGGTGGTCTGCATGGGACCACAGATGTCTGAGTGCACCAGCTCCAAAGGCCGTGATGCTCTCCAAGACTGTCCTACAGGGAATGCGTCCCTGTGCTGCTTGTCGACCAGGCAACCTTCACAAACTTGGTTCGGTTGCTCTATAAGGGGTAAACCCTTCACCATCTGCTTCTTGTGCAGCAGATTCAGGCCACTGAAACTCAGGTGACCGAATCTGAGATGCCACAGCCAGGTAGCATCCTTCTCAACTGCACTCAGAGACATCAAAGATTCATTCTGAATCTGCAGCGGAAACATTTTGTTTTTCGTCATGGACACAGTTGCGATTTGTCCATGGACTTTGTCTCTGATGGAACAGACACCATCTTTGAACAGTACAGTGTGCCCCTTCTGCACAAGCTGTCCAACACTTAGCAGATTGTGCTTCAACCCAGGCACATAAAAAACATCTTGAATTGTTTTTCTATCACCGTGTCGGGTGCGGATGAGGATCTTTCCTTTCCCCATCACAGGAACTTTGATGTTGTTCCCCATCTTGACTTCGGACTGGACTGTTTCATCCAGTTGTGAGAACATCTCCCTGTTCCCAGTCATATGGTTGCTGCAACCACTGTCAAGATACCAGATGTTTTTCTTGCTCTCCTCTTCAATACTGCAAGTCAGCAGCACATTTCCTCCTATCGCATTTTTGGGTTCCTCCGAATAATGGGCTTGCTGCTGATTCTCGTTCGCCATCTTCTTTCTGCACTGTGTGGCATAATGGCCGAACTTGCTGCAGTAGTAGCATTGGACCTTTGACATGTCCTTCTTCTGTTGAGAGCCACCTTGCTGATTTTTGCCAGTGCCTCTTCCTCCTTGCTGATGAAAGTTGCAACTTGGCTCAGCGTCCTGAGGGTTTGATCTCCCTCCTTGCTTGTTCCTTCTCCCATGCCTGCTTCTGCCTCTTCCTCCTTGAGAACTAGAAGCGTCATTGTGGGAGTCTTGTCTACCGTTGTCTCGGACTGAGACTTGCGCTTTGAAGGCTTGCTCCAAAGAAGACTGAGTTGAGCGGCTCAGCCTCTGTTCATGGGTCTGCAGGGAACCCATGAGTTCGTCTGTCGAGAGGGTTGTCAAATCCCTCGACTCTTCGATTGCTATCACAACCGAGTCGAACTTCGCAGGCAGACTTCTGAGAATCTTCTCCATGATTCTCTGGCTCTGGACATTTTCTCCGTTCAACCGCATCTGGTTGATAATGTCCATCGTCCGGGTGAAGAAGTCACTCATCGACTCGGACTCGCTCATCTGCAGGTTCTCGAACTCTCTCCTGAGCATCTGCAGTTTCACCAACTTCACTTTGTCGGTGCCCTGATACGAACTTGCCAGGGTTTCCCAGGCCTGCTTGGCCTTGGTGGCTGATGCAATCCGTGGGAAGATGGTCTCCTCAACCGCTTGCATGATGTAGAAGAGGGCCTTCTGGTCCTTCTTCTTGTGCTCTTTCAACAGATCCTTGTCTAGCTGAGAGAGGGCGGCCAGTGCTGCTGCATCTACCGGTTCTGGGTAGCCGTTCTCGACTAACTCCCATAGCTCCTGAGATCCGAACAGGATCTTCATCTGGATGCTCCAGTAATCGTAGTTCTTACCGTTAAATCGTGGGATCTGCAACTGCAGCGAGTTTCTCTCGGAAGCCATGCTTCTATCTCCGTGTCACGGCACTATCAGCTCTGATACCAATTTGAAGGAGCATTTTATTTTTTCGATCGTCGAAGTGCTGTCGACGTCGATGCGAAGTGCATGCAGCTCGCGAGTGAGTGCGGACTGCGGAGCTGCCGACTAGGGCGAAGTCCGTCACTCACGCGAGTGCGGACTTCACTGGGCAGTGGGCGAAGTGCGACTTCGCATGCGCGAAGTGCGACTTCACTGGCAAACTGCCAAAGTGCGAACTTCGCGCGAGTGCGGACTGACTTCGTGAAGCGGCGAAGTGCGAACTTTGCGGCGAGCTGTGGACTTCGACGCGACAAGTTCAGACTTGGCCAATCTTGGCCTTCGACTTCTTCGTCTTCCGCGGCTATTGTTGGGTTTGCCCGGCTTGGCAAGACCCGTATGAGAGGAGAGAAACGCCGGAACAGAGAACAACAAGGTTAACACATAAACTACTGCAAACCCTAAAGATGCCACAGACAAAAGCAAACTTTATTCATATGAACAACTAGGGTTACAGAATTCCTCAACCGAGGAAATAACAACATCTGCAGGCTACGCTGCAGGATAAACTAAACAGGGGAAATGTCGAGTCTGCTGCTCGGACATTTCTCAGCTGAGCCACACTGCTCACTGAATCGCTCTGCTTTCTTTCTCTGCTCACTTTCACGAACTTCTCTCACACCCGCTCTGCTTCTCTCTTTTCGCACTTTTGTCTGTAGACCCGAACCGCCTTTTATAGCCGCGGGGAGAGGAGGATAAGGTTTATCCTCTGACAGCTCCGGATAAGGGTTATCCTCGGACCGACCCTCATCTAGGGTTTCTGACAAACGCCGACTTGGCATTAACTCCTGCGGAGATCGGATCTGTCAGGTGTCAAATCTGTCAGAAGGTAGGTGTGACGTCATGTCACACTTTTGCCGGGATCCCGGACTACGGCAGCGCAGTCCGACTTCGCCCATGTCTGGAGCGCAATCCGGTTTCGCCCAAGGTTCGCAGCGCAGTTGGGCACAGGCGTGAAATCTGGGTTTATTTTTCTAACACCCTCCTTTAAACCTGATTTCACAAGCACTTTGACTCCAAGCTGCTCTCGCAATCTGCTGAAGTCTTCCTCCTTCAAAGGCTTCGTGAAAATATCTGCCAACTGCTCCTTGGATCTGCAAAACTGCAGATGAATTTCTCCGGACTTCACCAACTCTCTGATGAAGTGATAACGAATATCAATGTGCTTCATCCGGCCATGGAACACGGGATCCTTTGAGAGTGCAATGGCCGAATTGTTATCACAAAAAATTGTTGTCGCGCCTTCTAGAGGATTGTACAGTTCACTCAGAACTCTTCGTAGCCATACTGCCTGGCATGCGGATGTCGTGGCGGTGACATATTCTGCTTCGGCTATGGACAACGCAAATATGGGTTGCTTCTTGGACGCCCATGAGACTGCCCCTGATCCGAGATGGAAAGCATACCCGGAGGTGCTCTTCCGATCATCAGTATTGCCAGCCCGATCCATTGTCTGTGAAGCCCACTAGCTCCAACTGGTCCTGTCTGGCGTAAAATAGGCCATGGTTTCGCGTCCCGCTGACATAGCGCAAGATCCTCTTGCCTGCTTGCCAGTGCGTGTCCTTCGGAGTCTCCATGAAACGGCTGATCAGACTGACTCCGAACATCAGATCTGGCCGAGTTGCAGTCAAGTACATCAGACTGCCAACTAGCCTCTTGAACAAGGTTGGATCTACAGACCTCCCTGTATCCAACTTGCTCAGCTTCAAACCTGTGGCTACAGGTGTGATGGCAGGTTTGCTGTCCTCCATCTTGAAGCACTTCAGGACATCCTTCACATACTTGCCCTGAGAAATGAAGATGCCATCTGCTGATTGGTCAACTTCAATGCCGAGAAAATATTTCATCAGCCCCATGTCTGTCATTTCAAACTCGGACTTCATGGCTATTCTAAACTACGCAAATAGGCTGCTGCTATTGCCAGTAAATATCAGATCGTCTACGTACAGGCAGACGATGATGAGCTCACCTGCTGCATTTGTCTTCATGTACAGGGAGTGCTCATATGGGCATTTTTGAAACCCATTCTCCTAAAAATAGCCATCAATACGGCTGTACCATGCCCTGGGTGCTTGCTTCAACCCATACAGGGCCTTCTTCAGTTTCAGGACTTTGCCTTCTTGCCCTTGTATTTCATAACCGGGCGGCTGGTCTATGTAGACCTCTTCTTCCAACACTCCGTTGAGGAAGGCAGACTTGACATCCATCTGGTACACGCTCCATCCTTTCTGAGCTGCCAGTGCCAGAATCATTCTGACTGTGTCAAGTCGGGCTACAAGTGCATACACCTCATGATAGTCAACTCCTGACTTCTGCTTGTAGCCTTTCGCCACTAATCTGGCCTTATGCCTGTCAACTTCTCCTTGGGCATTAAACTTCGTTTTATATACCCACTTGACCCCAATGGTCTTCTTTCGTCTTTGGAAGATCTGTTAGCTGCCATGTCTCATTCTTCTCAATGGCTGCTATCTCCTCATCCATCGCATTCACCCATTTGCGATTCTGACTTGCCTCTTCAAACTCCACTGGATCACATTCAGTAAAGAGAGCAAAATCAGAATAATCTTCATCTAATTGATTACGGGTTACCTCATAGATGTCTTGCAAGCTCCGAGTCTTCGCAGGAGTCCTCAGGTTTTGAATTCTGCTTGCAAGTGGAGGTGACCGGGATGATGAGGGTGTGCTACTGCTGGCACCACTGTTGCTGCTTGAAGGCACAGGTGGTTGGACACTGTCTTCCTCCAAGTCTACAGATTCAACAGTTGCTGGTTCAGACTGACCAGTCTTTGACTTCCCGTTCCAGACTTCATCCTCCAGGAACTTCACGTCTCGGTTGATGACAAGTTTCTTTGTCACAGGATTGTACAGCCTGTATGCCTTTGATGGTTCGTTGTACCCTGTGAAGATGCATCTTTCAGCTTTGTCATCCAGCTTCTGCCGCTTCTCTTCTGGAACATGTGCATATGCTATGCACCCAAAAACTCGCAAATGAGCCACACTTGGCTTCAACTTGCTCCAGGCTTCCTCTGGAATTTTGTCCCTCACACTCTTGGTGGGACATCGGTTCAGCAGATAAACTGCACAACTTACGACTTCTACCAGAACTCATGTGGCAAACTTTTTGCCTTCAGCATGCTCCGTGCCATCTCCATGATTGTTCTGTTCTTCCTCTCGGCTACGCCATTCTGCTGCGGTGTGTATCTGGCAGTGAACTGCCTCCGAATTCCATGTTGCTTGCAGAAGTTGTGGAATTCATTGGAGATGTACTCTCCACCTCCATCAGTTCTGAGAGTCTTCACATAATAACCGCTCTGTTTCTCAACCAGAGCCTTGAACTCCTTAAACCTTGCAAATGCCTCTGACTTCAACTTGATTGGATAAATCCAAGTCTTTCGGCTGAAGTCATCAATGAAGGTCAGGAAATACTTATTACCGACATATGAGGTGGTCTACATGGGACCACAGATGTCTGAGTGCACCAGCTCCAAAGGCCGTGATGCTCTCCAAGACTGCCCTACAGGGAATGCATCCCTATGTTGCTTTTCGACCAGGCAACCTTCACAAACTTGGTTCGGTTGCTCAATAAGGGGTAAACCCTTCACCATCTGCTTCTTGTGCAGCAGATTCAGGCCACTGAAACTCAGGTGACCGAATCCGAGATGCCACGACCAGGTAGCATCCTTCTCAACTGCACTCAGAGACATCAAAGATTCATTCTGAATCTGTAGCGGAAACATTTTGTTTTTCGTCATGGACACAGTTGCGATTTGTCCATGCACTTTGTCTCTGATGGAACAGACACCATCTTTGAACAGTACAGTGTGCCCCTTCTGCACAAGCTGTCCAACACTTAGCAGATTGTGCTTCAACCCAGGCACATAAAAAACATCTTGAATTGTTTTTCTTTCATCGTGTCGGGTGTGGATGAGGATCTTTCCTTTCCCCATCACAGGAACTTTGATGTTGTTCCCCATCTTGACTTCGGACTGGACTGTTTCATCCAGTTGTGAGAACATCTCCCTGTTCCCAGTCATGTGGTTGCTGCAACCACTGTCAAGATACCAGATGTTTTTCTTGCTCTCCTCTTCAATACTGCAAGTCAGCAACACATTTCCTCCTACCGCATTTTTGGGTTCCTCCGAATAATGGGCTTGCTGCTGATTCTCGTTCACCATCTTCTTTCTGCACTGTGTGGCATAATGGCCGAACTTGCTGCAGTAGTAGCATTGGACCTTTGACATGTCCTTCTTCTGCTGAGAGCCACCTTGCTGATTTTTGCCAGTGCCTCTTCCTCCTTGCTGATGAAAGTTGCAACTTGGCTCAGCGTCCTGAGGGTTTGAGGGCCTTCTGGTCCTTCTTCTTGTGCTCTTTCAACAGATCCTTGTCTACTTGAGAGAGGGCAGCTAGTGCTGCTGCATCTACCGGTTTTGGGTAGCCGTTCTCGACTAACTCCCATAGCTCCTGAGATCCGAACAGGATCTTCATCTGGATGCTCCAGTAATCGTAGTTCTTACCGTTAAATCGTGGGATCTGCAACTGCAGCGAGTTTCTCTCGAAAGCCATGCTTCTATCTCCGTGTCACGGCACTATCAGCTCTGATACCAATTTGAAGGAATTTTATTTCTTTTTCTCCTCCTCGCCGCCGAAGTGCGTCACTCGCGCGTAGTGTGGACTTCGCTTGGGTAGACTGCCGAAGTCTGTCACTCACGCGTAGTGCGGACTTCGCTTGGGCAGACTGCCGAAGTCTGTCACTCGCGCGCAGTGCGGACTTCGCTTGGGCAAACTGCCGAAGTGCGTCACTCGCGCGCAGTGAGGACTGCGCTGGCTAAACTGGCGAAGTGCGAACTTCGCGTGCAGTGCGGACTTCGTCGGAACAGACTTGCCCAATCTTGGCCTTTGACTTCTTCATCTTCCACGGCTGTCGCTGGGTTTTCCTGGCTTGGCAAGACCCGAAAGAGAGGAGAGAAACGCCGAAACAGAGAACAACAAGGTTAACACCTAAACTACTGCAAACCCTAAAGATGCCACAGACAAAAGCAAACTTTATTCATATGAACAACTAGGGTTACAGAATTCCTCAACCGAGGAAATAACAACTGCAGGCTACGCTGCAGGACAAACTAAACAGGGGAAATGTCGAGTCTGCAGCTCGGACATTTCTCAGCTGAGCCACACTGCTCACTGAATCGCTCTGCTTTCTTTCTCTGCTCACTTTCACGAACTTCTCTCACACCCGCTCTGCTTCTCTCTTCTACGCACTACATCTGTCTGTAGACCCGAACCGCCTTTTATAGCCGCGGGGAGAGGAGGATAAGGTTTATCCTCTGACAGCTTCGGATAAGGGTTATCCTCGGACCGACCCTCATCTAGGGTTTCTGACAAACGCCGACTTGGCATTAACTCCTGCGGAGATCGGATCTGTCAGGTGTCAAATCTGTCAGAAGGTAGGTGTGACGTCATGTCACACTTTTGCCGGGATCCCGGACTGCGGCAGCGCAGTCCGACTTCGCCCATGTCTGGAGCGCAATCCGGTTTCGCCCAAGGTTCGCAGCGCAGTTGGGCACAGGCATGAAATCTGGGTTTATTTTTCTAACAGATCCATCCTCTAGCCATCTGTGCAATCCTGGTACGTCGACGGCAAGAAATAGAGAAGATACACCAGAGAATACCAGTGACGATCCATGTTAGAAAAATTAACCCAGATTTCACGCTTGTGCCCAACTGCGCTCCGAACCTTGGGTGAAACCGGATTGCGCTCCAGACATGGGCGAAGTCGGACTGCGCTGCCGCAGTCCGGGATCCCGGCAAAGGGCTGACATGACGTCGCACCTACCCTCTGACAGATGTGACGCTTGTGCGGCGATTGGTCAGAAACCCTAGTTGAGGGCCTGTCAGAACCTGTCAGAGGACAAACCCCAATCCTCCTCTTCCCGCGGCTATATAAGGCGTCTCGGGTATTTCAGAAGAGAAGAAGGAGCAAGAAGGAGCGAGAGGCAAAGAAAAGTATCTCAGCGAGCAGTTTGACTCGGTGATTAATGTCCGAGCGACCAACTCGACATTTTGTCTGTTTAACTTATCTGCGGTGCGCCTGCGGATGATTGTAATTTCCTCGATTGAGGAACTCTGTAACCCCCATTTAATATAAATAAAGTTTGTTGTTTGTTTTAGGCATCTTTAGGGTTTGAAGTTTGTTGCTCTCTGTTCCGGCATCTCTCTCTTCTCATACGGGTGTTGCCAAGCCAGGGCAAACCCGGCGGAGCCGGAAGAAGAACAAGTCGAAGCGGCTTTCCAAGTTTGCTTCGAAGTTCGCGGCTAAGGCGGAGGGCTCGAGTGCACGAGAGTCCGAAGTTGGCCTCGGTCCCCTCTTCACCAGTTCGTTGGCTGCCGAAGTTCGAACTTCGCCAATTTGGGCGAAGTCGTCGCGCCGCAAGTGCGAACTTCGCCAATTTGGGCGAAGTCGCGGGACGAAGTGCGAACTCGCCCAATTTGGGAAAGTCGTCGGCGGCAAGTTCGAACTTGCCCTAGTTCGGGCGAAGTCCGTCGGCGTGGCCGACGTTCGCACTCGCCCTAGTTTGGGCGAAGTCCGTCGGGCCCCGACTTCGCCTGCTTGTCGACCGGTAAAAAAAAAATTAAATTCTTCAAATTGGTATCAGAGCTGATAGTGCCGTGACACGGAGATAGAAGCATGGCTTCGAGAGAAACTCGTTGCGAGTTACGGATCCCCGATTTAACGGCAAGAACTACGATTCTGGAGCATCCGGATGAAGATCTGTTCGGATCTCGGGAGCTATGGGAGTTAGTCGAGAACGGCTACCAGAACCGGCAGATGCGGCGACAGCGCCGCCCTCTCTCGAGCGGACAAGGATCCGTTGAAAGAGCACAAGAAGAAGGACGAGAAGGCCCTCTTCTACATCATGCAAGCGGTTGAGGAGACCATCTTCCCGCGGATTGCATCGACCACCAAGGCCAAGCGGGCACAGGAAACCCTGGCAAGTTTGTATTAGGGCACCGACAAAGTGAAGTTGGTGAAGCTGCAGATGCTCGGAGACGGTTTGAGAACCTACGGATGAGCGAGTCCGAGTCGATGAGCGACTTCTTCACCGGACGGTCGACATTATCAACCGGATGCGGTTGAATGGAGAAAATGTCCGAGCCGAGAGAATCGTGGAGAAGATTCTCGAAGTCACTGCGAAGTTCGACTCGGTTGTGATAGCAATCGAAGAGTCGAGGATCGACAACCCTCTCGACGGATGAACTCATGGGTTCATTGCAGACCCATGAACAGAGGCTGAGCCGTTCATCTCAGACCTCTCTGGAGCAAGCATTTCGGGCTCAAGCCTCAGTCCGAGACAGCGGCAGACAAGACTCCCACCACAGCGCTTCTAGTTCTCAAGGAGGGAGAGGCAGAAGCAGGCGTGGGAGAAGTAACAAGCAAGGAGGGAGATCAAACCCTCATGACGCCGAGCCAAGTTGCAACTTTCATCAGCAAGGAGGAAGAGGCACCGAGAAATCAGCAAGGAAGCTCTCGGCGGAAGAAGGACATGTCAAAGGTCCAATGCTACTACTGCAGATAAGTTCGGCCATTATGCCTCACGGTGCAAGAAGAAGATGGCGAACGAGAATCAGCAACAAGCCCATTATACGGAGGAACACGAAAATGCGGCAGGAGGAAATGTATTGTTGATTTGCAGTATTGAAGAGGAGAGCAAGAAAAACATCTGGTATCTTGACAGTGGTTGCAGCAACCACATGGTTGGGAGCAGAGAGATGTTCTCACAAGCTTGGATGAAACGGTCCGGTCCGAAGTCAAGATGGGGAACAACAATAAGGTTCATGTGATGGAGAAATGCAAGATCCTCATCCGCACTTGGCACGGTGAAAGAAAAACAATTCAAGATGTTTTTTATGTGCACAGGTTGAAGCATAATCTGTTAAGTGTTGGACGACTTGTGCGAAAGGGCACACTGTCTTATTCAAAGACGGTGTCTGTTCCATCAGAGACAAAGTCCATGGACAAATTGCAACTGTGTCCATGACGAAAAACAAAATGTTTCCGCTGCGATTCAGAATGAATCTTTGATGTCTCTGAGTGCAGTTGAGAAGGATGCTACATGGCTGTGGCATCTCAGATTCGGTCACTGAGCTTCAGTGGCCTGAATCAACTGCACAAGATGCGAATGGTGAAGGGTCTACCCACGATAGAGCAACCAAACCAAGTGTGTGAAGGTTGCCTAGTCGGCAAGCGACACAGGGATGCATTCCCTGTAGGACAATCTTGGAGAGCATCACGGCCATTGGAGCTGGTGCACTCAGACATTTGCGGTCCGATGCAGACCACCACGTTTGCCGGCAACAAATACTTCTTGACATTCATAGATGACTTCAGTCGGAAGACTTGGATTTATGCCATCAAGCTGAAGTCAGAGGCATTTTCCAGATTCAAGGAGTTCAAGGCTCTAGTGGAGAAACAGAGCGGTTATTATGTGAAGACTCTCAGAACTGATGGAGGTGGAGAGTACATCTCCAACGAATTCCACAACTTTGCAAGCGACACGGAATTCGAAGGCGAGTTCATTGCAGAGATACATGCCACGAAGAATGGCGTAGCTGAGAGGAAGAACCGAACCATCATGGAAATGGCGCGAAGCATGATGAAGGCGAAGGGATTGTCGCATGAATTTTGGGCGGAGGCTGTAACATGTGCGGTCTACTTGCTGAGCAGATGTCCCACCAAAAGCGTGAAGGACAAAATCCCTCGGGGAGGCCTGGAGCGGAGTGAAGCCAAGTGTGGCTCACTTGCGTGTGTTCGGGTGCATTGCATATGCACATGTTCCGAAGAGAAGCGGCGAAGTTGGATGATCGAGCTGAGAAATGCATTTTCACGAGAGTACGGTGAGCGGTGAAGGCATATAGGCTGTACAACCCTGTGACGAAGAAGCTCATCATCAGTCGTGATGTGAAGTTTCTTGAAGATCAAGCCTGGAATGGGAAGTCAGAGACTGGCCAGTTAAAGCCAGCAGAAGTTCAGTCTGTTGACTTGGAAGAAGGAAGTGTGCAGCCACCTGCAACTTCCAGCATCAACAGCGGTGCCAGCAGTAGCACAACCACTCCATCACGGTCGCCTCCACTTGTAAGCAGAATTCAAAACCTGAGGACACCTGCGAAGACTCGGAGCTTGCAAGACATTTATGAGGCAACCCGAACCCACATAGATGAAGAGCACTCTGACTTTGCATTCTTTACTGAAGTTGATCCAGTAGAGTTCGAAGATGCAAGTCAGAATCAGAAGTGGGTGCGAGCGATGGATGAAGAGATAGCGACCATTGAAAAAAATGAAACATGGCGGTGACGGATCTTCCAGCGAGGAAGAAGACCATTGGGGTCAAGTGGGTGTATAAGACAAAGTTCAACGCCCAAGGAGACGTTGACAAGCATAAAGCCGGATTGGTGGCGAAGGGTTACAAGCGAAGTCGGGCATCGATTACCATGAGGTATATGCACTGTAGCCCGACTTGACACGGTCGGGATGATCCTGGCATTGGCAGCCCAACAAGGTTGGAAGATGTGCCGAGATGGATGTCAAGTCGGCCTTCCTCAACGGAGTGTTGGAGGAAGAGGTCTACATTGACCAGCCACGAGTTCCGAAATTGAAGGCCGGGAGGGCAAAGTCCTGAAGCTGAAGAAGGCCCTGTACGGTTTGAAGCGGGCGCCCGAGCTTGGTACGACGGATTGATGGCTATTTTCAGGAGAATGGGTTTCGAAATGCCCATATGAGCACACCTCTGTACATGAAGACAAATGCGGCGGGTGAGCTCATTATCGTCTACTGTATGTGGACGATCGATTTATCCTGGCAACGACAATGTCTGTTCGACCGATTCGGAACGGCCATGAAGAAGGAGTTTGAGATCACGGACTTAAAAGTGATGAAGTATTTTCTCGGCATTGAAGTTGACCAATCGGCAGATGGCATCTTCATTTCTCGGAGCAAGTATGCGAAGGATGTCTGAAGCGCTTCAAGATGGAGGACGATAAACCTGCCATCACACTGTAGCCACGAGTTTGAAAGTGAGCAAGTTGGATACGAGGAGGAATGTCGATCCAACCTTGTTCAAGTGGCTAGTTGGCGATCGATGTATTGGCAACTCGGCGGATATGATGTTCGGAGTCAGTCTGATCAGCCGTTTCATGGAGACTCCGAAGGACACGCAGCAAAGCAGGCAAGAGGATCTTGCGCTATGTCAACGGGACACGAAACCATGGCCTATTTTACGCCAGACAAGACCAGTTGGAGCTAGTGGGCTTCACGGACAGTGACTGGGCTGGCAGTACCGACGATCGAAAGAGCACCTCCGGGTATGCTTTCCATCTCGGATCAGGGGCAGTATCATGGGCGTCCAAGAAACAACCCATCGTTGCGTTGTCCACAGTCGAAGCGAGAATATGTCGCCGCCACGTCGGCCGCATGCCGAGCGGTTTGGCTGCGAAGAGTTAGAGTGATGGAACTTTCCTCGGATGGTGCGACAACAATTTTCGTGATAACAATTCGGCCATTGCACTCTCAAAGGATCCTGTGTTCCATGGCCGGACGAAGCACATAGACATCCGGTATCATTTCATCAGAGAGCTGGTGAAATTTGGTGAAGTACAACTACAGTTTTGCAGGTCCAAGGAGCGGTGGTGACATCTTCACGAAGCCTTTGAAGGAGGAAGACTTCAGCAGTTGCGAGAGCAACTTGGAGTCAAAGCGCTCGTGAAATCGAGGCTTAAAGGAGGGTGTTAGAAAAATTAACCTAGATTTCACGCATGTGCCCAACTGCGCTCCGAACCTTGGGCGAAACCGGATTGCGCTCCAGACATGGGCGAAGTCGGACTGCGCTGCCGTGATCAGGGATCCGACAAAGGGCGACATGACGTCGCACCTACCCTCGACGAGATGTGACGCTTGTGCGGCGATTGGTCGAAACCCTAGTTGAGGGCTTGTCGGAACAGTCGGAGGACAAACCCCAATCCTCCTCTTCCCGCGGCTATATAAGGCGTCTCGGGTATTTCAGAGAAGAAGAAGAAGAGAAGAGGAAGAAAAAAAAGGTGCAAGAAGGAGCAGAGGCAAAGAAAAGTATCTCAGTGAGCAGTTTGACTCGGTGATTAATGTACGAGCGGTCGACTCGACATTTTGTACTTTAGCTTATCTGCGGTGCGGCTGCGGATGATTGTAATTTCCTCGGTTGAGGAACTACGTAACCCCGTTTAATATAAATAAAGTTTGTTGTTTGTTTTCGGCACCTTTAGGGTTTGCGGTTTGTTGCTCTCTGTTCCGCGTCTCTCTCTTCTCATACGGGTGTTGCCAAGCCAGGCAAACCCAGTGGTAGCCGCGGAAGAAGAACAAGTCTGAAGCGGCTTTCCAAGTTTGCTTCCGAAGTTCGTGGCTAAGACTGGAGCAGCTCGAGTGCACGAGAAGTCCGAAGTTGGCCTCAGTCCCCTCTTCACCCTGCACAGTTCGTTGGCTGCCCGAAGTTCGAACTTCGCCCAAATTTCGGGCGAAGTCCGTCGCAGCCACGAAGTTCGAACTTCGCCCAAATTTCGGGCGAAGTCCGGTTGCGCAGCCGAAGTGCGAACTTCGCCCAATTTCGGGCGAAGTCCGTCGGCGCGGCCGAAGTTCGCACTTCGCCCTAGTTCGGGCGAAGTCCGTCGGCGTGGCCGACGTTCGCACTTCGCCCTAGTTTGGGCGAAGTCCGTCGGGCCCCCGACTTGCGCACTGCGCTGTCCGAACAGCGCCGTGCAGACTTCGGCGACAGACAGACTTCGGCGATCAAAAACAAAAATTAAAAAAAAAAATTAATTCTTCAGATCCATCCTCTAGCCATGTGTCCAATCGGGAACTATATGCTTCTCATCCATCCCAATCGTGGGTTTATGCAATGTTTACATCCAGGCAAGAACAAGATTTACCTCCAGCCATGTGTCCAATCGGAGGCAGAAATCTAAATATTCGTGAAACTGACGCCGAGATTGAGCGGAAAGAAAGGGAAAGGAAAAGAAAGGGAAAGGGAATCGATGCAACTAAAAATCCCTGGGCAGAAATATACGACCCGTCTACAAATACATGGACAGATTTACCTCCATGTGATGATCCACCGCTTGAGCCCTTGGTCGCAGTTGCATTGCCAAATAGAATATTCATACGTGGTGGTGGTGAGGGTAACGGAACTGGCATTGAGCTCCATCTCTCGTCTCTGCATTGGTCAAGATTACCAGATGAGTTACTCCGATTGTGGCGTGCGAATAGTAAAGCAACTGCTGTTAATGGCATGTTAATCACCAGCCACAGAATCCACGAACACTTCATTGCTTACAATGCTGATCGGCAGGTCTGGCTGAGAATTGAAGGGCCGCGTATCAGTTACTATGAAAATGCAATGGATTGTCACATATTCTCTCTGTATTCTAATCTGGTCATATGCGATATGATCCGTGACTCGCAACAGCCAGACAGTGTGGTGGGTTTAAGGTTCTCCATATTTGAGATAAATGAAGTTACTGACAACTCTGTGCTGGCCAATTTTGTCTTGGAATGCGTCCCTGTTCCTGCTATCCCACGTCCTGCTGTACCAAGCAAGTTTTACCTAGCAACGTAATTTTCTTTTCTCGAATCCTTTCATCTGGTTAGATCTTGAATATGTTCACGTTGCTTTTGGAATTCAAGAATTTGTTGTTACAAATAGTACTGACATGGGATTTTCTTTTTGTTTCTTGTTCAGATTTCATGCCTGCTCTGCAATAGAACAGTAGCTGCAAAAAATAGAATCGATGGAGAGGCGAAGATACAACATATGCCGAGAATAGCTTTTTTTTCTTTTTTCTTCTGTATTTATGGAATAAAGATTTGACAATATCTCCTTTATTATATGTTGGAAATCAAGATTTGACAACACCACCTTTGTTAGATGAATGTATAACAGTCTGAGGTTTGCAAAATTTTATCAAACGGCATACCAGACTGGGGAATATGGAATGAGCGTGTGATGTCTCATGTAAGCTAAGATTACGAAGAATAGGGGAGGGAGGAGCATGGATATGTTGATTTAAATCTGTTTTAAAATTACTTTGTCCGATGTAAAGTTAATAGACTATTCCATCTTATATTCGTTATAAATTGTATCATCATGTAAAACAATAACATTTGTGATGTCTAAATGTTGGCCTATATTTTATATTTTAAATTGATATTTCTTATCTGTACTTCATTTGAGTTGCGAAACGATTAGGATGATTTTATATTTTTGAAAAGAATTTATGTATTTATTGTTTCTTTCTGTTGTTTTTTTTGAAAAGATTTCATTTCACCAGATAATCTAAAACTAAACAATAAAATAAATAAAAAAATATATAGAATTTAAAGTTAGAATGGGTTCATAACTTTTTTTAATATAGTTTCTAAAATACATGTTTTTAAAAAAACAATTTAATTTTAAAAATAATTAAAAATTTAAAATGGTATTTAATAATTTAAAAAAATATATTTATATAATAAATTTATTTATGGATATTCATTTTATAAATATGCGTGTTTAATATAATCAATGTATGATTACATGTAATGCATTAGAAAAATAAAACTCTTTAATTTAAAAAAAATTAAAATCTAAAATATTACACCATGTGTTAAATCTATGTATGTAAGATACATATCAATATAAATTAATCATAGTACTGAACATATATAATTTTTCATGTGAATCATGCATGATATATGCTTATAGGATTTTGACTAAAACATATAATTTATTAAATTTATTTTTCAAAAAATATTATATTTGTATTTGATACAGAGATCCTTAACCTTGGAGGAGGAACAAGATGTGTGATTACTGTCCAAGAGACATTTGAGAGAGAACAAAGACTGCTAGAACAATCACCACCCACATTGAAAGCTAGAGTACATTGGAATTCTTTGAATCACGCAATTTAAGGTTGAGACACCTAGAACTATCATTTAGAGGATGATTAAACTATATATATATATAGAAAAAACTAAGTTTAAATTGAATGTTTTTGTTGCCACCCAAAGAGAATTCCTGCTATTTGAAGTATGAATAGTATGTCGTACAAGAGGAAATGTCATAGGAGGAAATCACAAAGAGTCTACATTACAATTGTTGTCTTAAATCTTGTTCACTTGTGTGTGATTACCATTTATTGGGTGACCAAAATGGAAAAATGGCTGCTTGATAAGGCTATCCATAGGATGATTCCCTTATGTCGTTAACATCAGTTAATCACCTCCTACCAAATCTACAAGGAACACTTCATTGCTTACAATATTGACCATCAAGTCTGGCTGAGAATTGAAGGGCCTCGTATCGGGTACTATGAAACTGCAATGGATTGTTACATATTCTCTCTGAATTCTAGTCTGGTTACATGCGATATGATTCGTGACTCGCGATAGCCAGATGTGGGGGTTTAAGGTCCTCAATATTTGAGATAAATGAAGTTAGTGAGAACTCCATGGTGGCCAATTTTGTCTCGTAATGTATCCCTCGTTAAGCAACTTTTACATAACAATGTAATTTTAGATCCTAAATAAGTGTTCAAGTTGCTTTTAGAATTCAAGTAAATGTTGTTAGAAAGAGCGCTGACATGGGATTTTCTTTTTTTTGTTTCCTGTTCATATTTTATGGCTGCCCTGCAGCAGGACAATTGCTCATACGAACATAATTGGATGAAACAGAAAAACTATAATCGATGGAGAGACAAAGATACAACATATGCCGATGGAAAAAAAATTTGACCAGAACACCTTCATGAGATGTTCGAATGATGAAACCAATTATTATTATTATTTTAATAAACTTAGTCATTTAAACATAAACATTGAAGAAAGCTTAAGGACTAAATCATTAGATATTCCATAATAACTAAATCATTACGGTATTCCATGTAAGTGTAGGATGATTGTAAAATTTTATGAAATGACTAGGGAATATTAAATGACAATCTCTCAATTTTTATTTTATATAAATTGTTGTATCAAGTCTCATAAAAGCTAAAATTATGAAAAATGGGGGACAGCCTAGTAAGATATGTTTATTTCAATTTGAAAATTTTTATAACTTTCATGTTTTAAAATTATTCTACTAGATGCATAATTTAATAGTTCATTTTTCTTCCTTATAAATAAAAGGTTTCCTAATGTTACGATAATTTGAGTAGTTTATAGGTAGAATTGCAAACTTACTTTTAGTTTTTTTAAAAGAGGTTCAAGATTTAATATGAAGGAACTATGATCCCTTATATACATATATGTGTGAATTCATTAAAAATATAAAAATATTGTAATAAGGTTCGAGGTGTAAACAAATTGGTTTGACCAAACCCTGTAAGAGGATGGAAGTCCAAGGTTCAAATCTTAGACCCTTTCCTATGATTTAAGCGAAATAAAAGATTTAAAATTATTATAACATTAACTGTAAAAAAAATTATCATTTTCCCTTCTTATAAATAAAAGGTATCGTAACGTTATGACAATTTCGGTAGCCTATAGGTTGTATTTCAAATTGATATTTTTAGTGTGTGCACTTATCTATGTCGGGAACTAATCACTATAATTCATTTTTTTAATTGTTATTGAAATGAATTTATTTATAAATTAAAAAAAATTATTTATTTATTTTAAATTTTAATAGTTAGTATATACAAAGAGAATAGCTTGATTATTTATTTAATGTAATTTTTGAAATATATTATATAATAAAAAAATTGAAATATATATTTTTTAAATTAATATTTTAATTTTAAAAATTTATTAAAAATAAAAAATATATTAAATATCTATTAAAAATTATTTATGCTATAACTTTATTGATGTTTATAATGTTAAATGTATAATTAAATGTAGTGCATTGAATTAATGAACTTTTAAGTGGTCTTGTGTTCAAACCCCTTGAGGGTGGTTATTGATGTAATTTGTAAATGTTCTCCTAAAAAAAATAATGAACTCTTTTAATTTATTATTAATCAAGAAAACATAAAACTTACATATTGCCTTAAATCTATTTGCATAAGATACATGTGGAAAAAACTAGTCAATGAGTTTAACATATATAGCTTTTCATGCAAATTACTTAAGACATGATTATAAAATACTCAAATAACAAGGTTTTTTTTTTTTTTACATAATTTGTTAAAGCTATTATCCAAACAAAAATTATATATTTTTTAATTAATAAAATATTAAATTTATATTACCAAATAAAAATTACATTTGTAATATATTGTATTATTTTAAAAGTATTGAAAAAAAGGTTAAGAGTGTTTCACACTACCATGTTTGTGTCCACAATTTACATTCTTTCTCTCAAAGATTCAGTATCAAATCGAATTGATATTTTAATAATGATAAAAGGTAAGCAATAATAAAATCACTTTATATCTAGTAAATAGGTACCTATAGCTAATATCCATTACAAAAGAAATAAGTATAGAATAATAGATTTCCAATTGAAAATGTATATAATCATGAGTAAGGGTATGAATAAGTATCCAAATACACATATAATATGAATTAAGTACTTAGTAAGTGAAAGCATGAAATCAACTATAACATATCATCATCATGTAGTTATTCGTGCTATTTTCACTAAAATAATTTTAAAATGTGTATCTTTAAAATTTATTATAATAAAAGTGTGCAAATAAGTTTATTCATAATGGTCTAATCATTTTCTATATCCTTTACCTTTTTTTATAAGTCTAAGTGAAGAGACTCTATAAAGGTATAACGAGGAAGAACCAAGATAAGATGTTGAAGACCAAGATGCTAAGAATAAGGAGTTTACAATATCACGAAAGTAGGAGTTCATAATATTGTAGCATTCATCGACATAAAATCTATATAGTCATTTTACAAAGGAGTGGTAGCACCAATATCACATCAGTGTGGTTTAAAGTTTATAAAGGAAGAGCATTGAGCAAGCAAATTACCTCTCAGTTAAATTTGATAGTGAATGCAAGTCAACAAAAGTAGTCGATGGTGAGGATAAACATGAGCTAGGAGTGAGTGCAGTTGGTAGTGAGTGCGAACACAATTTAGAAGAAAGTGCAATAGGTAGTGAATGCAAGCATAAGCTAGGAGTGAGTGCAACCAGTAGTGAGCGCAAAAAAAATTAGGTAACATGGAAATAAAGTCATTTGTAAAAGTGCTTACTAAAAGTATGAATGGCCAAATCAAAAGTTTGGATGACCTACCTAGCAATATGAAGAATAGAGAATCTATGGAAAATATAGTCTAGGTAGCAAATTCTACGCCAAAAGTGATTATCAAGGGTGAGATAATTGAGCATCATATGATGGTTCTTAAAACTAGAGGATTAATTTATAAGTTTTACGGATATTATCTAGGTTTTTATGAGATTCAAAACTAGATTAAGTGGAAATAGGGATTGAATTCAAATTACTCCATGACTTTCTTCCAAAAGAATTTTTTCTTATTAATTTCTCTAGTTTAGAAATAAGGGATAAAATAATGGATGGAGACCCATGGTTTCGGGGCAAAAATACATTATATTTAAGACCTTGGAGTGAGAATTTTTATGTGGACACAAAAACTAATAAAAGGCTTCCAAAATGGATTAGGTTTTTTGGACTTCCTTATCAACTCATCAATAAGGAGGTTTCATAGAATATTGGTAATACCCTAGTTGAATTCATCCACGAGGGTCCAACTACTAAGGAGGGAAGGTATGCTATATACACTCGAATATGTGTTGCCATGGATATTTTTAATCCTTTACCGTAGTTGATTAGGATTAAATATGAATAAAGAGAATGGGATAAACAAGTGGATTATGAAAATATTGCATTCTAATATCGCAAATGTCATGAAATTGGGCACATGGTAAAATATTACAAAGTAAAAATGGAGGAAAAGATGGATTTTTTTGGCATGAGGGTAGTTTCAATTTGAAACAAGGAGACCATATCATAGGAGAAGCTAGGTCAAATTAAGGATTTTCCACTCCTAAGAAAGTGGCTAGAAAAATCCCTCTACATCATCATATGGTGAAGGCTATTACAGTTCACTCAAATCCGTCATTAGAAGGAAATAATGATATGGGAGATGAGGAAGTACAATGTGCAAATTCAAATATAAAATGAGCTAAAGGTGCGAAGGAAGAGAGGGTGACAAATTTTTAATATAAAGGAAGATGAGGAGATAAAATTTGTATCAAATGATGTGAAAGAGGTCAAGCTTAGTCTAGGTAAATCACCTTTATTATCCTTAATTTGCTTAAAATATTCTCCTTACAAAAAATAAAAGTAGTACGGAGTGTATTCCTTGCACTTTAGGATTTCAAGAGCAGTATAATAAAGAAAATATTGTAGAGGATATCCAAGGAAATTTAGGTATTTCAGTATAACATAAGAAAGGTATGACTATGGAGGATCATCTATGTAGTTTAGATTTTTCAAGGAAACATAAAGAAGAAAATATTATTGAGGCTATTCCTTGCACTTTCGACTCTTTAGGGAAATATAAATATTTAGAAGATAAGTCCAATTTTAAACAATATGAAAAAATGGAAGAGATTTATGAAGATGAAATTGGTGGTAATAATGGAAGAAGGAGAGGAAGGCTATCACAAAAAGAAAAAAGAGAAAAATAAACTCAAAAGGATATTGATCTAGGAAACCAAATAAAATATCATAGGTCCTAAAAAGAAGTGGTATTAAGCCAACTAATAAAAATAAAAAGTGTTGATGATGAAAATGATATCATGGAATATTAGGGGTATGAATAAAACCTCTAAAAAAAGAGTTATTAAGGAATTAATAGGTTATAGCCCAGAGTTAATTTTTATACAAGAAGAAAAATTACACAGTGAGGAATGTAAGGATGCTTTTAAGAAGATTTAGAGGATAGGTGATTGTTTAGCAGTTTCTTCTACAGGAGATTTAGGTGGTATTGCAATAATATGAGACAAATGCAAATAGGATGGACAACTATTAGAAGCAAGAAGTAATTGGGTTGCTGGATTATTTTGCAAGAAAGAGTAAAACATCAATGTTTGGGTTATAAATGTATATGCTCCAACTATAGGTACTTCTCGTGAAATATGTTGGAAGGACCTTAGTACATTTTTGTCAAATACAATGATGATTGGATCCTTGAGGTGATTTTAACACTTTTATATCTCCTTTAAAAAAGAAGGATGGCATTCCAGGATGGTCAAAATCAATGCAAGATTTTGCTTCATTTGACAATTCAAATGACCTTTGGGATGTTAGTCTCTCAATATTTCAATACACATGGTATAATAGATGCATTGGAAAAAATTATATAGTAAAAAGACTAGATAGATTTTTGTTATCATATAAATGGTTGCAAATAAGATATAAAATATCTTTAGATATTTTATTGTGAGTATGATCAAATCACAAACCCATTTTTTTAACTTGTGATTCACCTAACACTTGTAATCGAAAACCATTTCACTTGTAGTCTATGTGGCTCCAAGACCCTGGTTTTTTCCATATGCTTATGTTATGGTGGGATGAGTTAAAATTGTAAGGATCATGTATGTACATGGTTGATCAAAAGTTGAAATATTTAAAGGAGCAAATGAATATATGAAATATCAAATATTTTGGTAACATTTTTAAATAAAAAAATAAATTTAATCCAAGCTAAAAAATTTACAAGAGATAGTATAAATTAATGGAATATACCAATATTCTTACGTGAAAGAAAAATAATTACTTTATGATTATCATAATGCATTGAAGAATGAGGAGTCATATTGGTTCTAAAAATCTAGAGAGAAATGGCTCAAGAAAGGTGATAGAAATACAAAAAAATCATGCTACAACAAAAACCAAATTTTTTGTTCATCATATTAAAAATATTATAACTCCATATGGAATAAATATTGAGGATGAAGAAGATATAAGGAAGGAAGCAATAAATTATTTCCAAAATATTTTATCAATTTCTAGGTAAGATAAGGAAACGTAAGAAAAAATTCTACACAATATTCCATCACTTATCACTCAAGGAAAAAATGAAAGCTTGGTGAAGAATATTTCTATGGAGGATCTCCATGAAACAATTTTCTCTTTTCATCCTAACAAGGCACCCGGACTCAATGGATTTCCTGCAATATTTTTTTCAACAAATTTAGGATTTAATGAAGAATGATATGTCATATGCAGTTTAAGAGGCTTGAAAAACAAAGGCTATAATAAGTGAGACCAATGCTACTTTTATTACCTTGGTTCCCAAGAAATATGACACAAAATATTTTGATAACTTTCATCCAATAAGTCTTTGTAATATGATTTATAAAATGATTTCAAAAATTATGGCAAACAGGTTAAAGGGTATTCTAGGGTGTCTTATCTCAAAGGAACAAGGAGGCTTTGTTCAAGGTAAAAAAATTCTTGATGGTATAATTATTGCACAAGAGGCCATACATTCTCTTCATTCTATGAAAAAAATAGGTATGTGATGGGGGGTGCAAATTTCACAACCGAATATCAAACTCCAATCTTCAATTTTTTTATCGAAAATCAATTACAACACTAGCCCGCAGGCATAGTTTTCTTTTCCTGGTGCAAGTTGCCTCACTTTTGGCGATCTTCTTGCACTCTCCGAAAGAATACATCCTCCCAATCTCCAAAACTTAGCTCCCCCCCTTCGTGACTGTGACCTTCACCTCTTTTATCCTAACTGGCAACTGCCACCGGGTCAGCCACGAAAACATGCATTGATGAGCTGTCTGAACGTCTCTGTCCTCTGGGTGTAGAAATCGAGTGGCCGCCTTGCTTAGCTAGCTTACCGGGCAAGAAATCATGCATTAATGAGGCCTCTGACCACCTCGAGAAACACCATCTAGGAACGCGTGCCTTTTCAAATCGTGAACCAGCAGTATGTCACGATATCGCGACATGTCACGATATCATGACATTTTTCTTCCTCACTGCCTTTCTCTCCTCAGGGTCGTGATATCGCGACATGTCGTGATATCACGACATTTTTCTTTCTCACTGCATTTCTCTTCTTCGAGTCGCGATATCGCAACATCTTCCTTTTTGGCCCCTCTTTCTTCCTTTCGGTCGCAAAATTGTGACATGTCGCGATATCGTGACATCTTGCTCTCTGCTTCCTTCTTGCCTCTTCGGGTCGTGAAATTGCGACGTGTCACGATATCGCGACATCTTTGCTCTCTGCTTTCTCTTTGCCTCTCGGGTCGCGAAACCGTGACATGTCGCGATATCGCGACATCTTTGCTCTCTGCTTTCTCTCTCTGTTTTGGGTCGCGACATCGCGACATGTCGTGATATCGTGACAGCTTTCTTCCTTGCTTTCTTTCCTACTCCTTCGGTCTCGATTTCGCAACATGTCGCGAAATCATGACACTTTTTTCTCTGGCCCTTCATGTTCTCTTTCGGTCACGATTTCGTGACATGTCGCGAAATCGTGACATTTTCTTCTCTGGCCCTTCCTATTCTCTTTGGGTCACGATTTCATGACATGTCACGATTTCACGACATTTTTCTTCGAACGCCCTCTCCCTCTTATTTCAGTCGTGATTTCACGACATGTCACGAAATCATGACATTTTCGTTGGATGCCATCTCTCTCCTATTTCGGTCATGATTTCGTGACATTTTCTTTGGACGCCCTCTCTCTCCTCTTTTGGTCGTGATTTCATGACATGTCACGAAATCGTGACATTTTCGTCGGGCACCCTCTTTCTCCTGTTTCGGTTGCGATTTCGCGACATGTCGTGAAATCGTGACATTTTTGCTTCACGCCTTCTCTCTCCTTCCTGAGTCGCAAAAATGCGACATGTCACGATATCACGACACTTTTCTCCCTTGCGCCTTTTCTCGTCCTTTGGTCGCGATAACGCGACATGTCACGATATCGTGACACTTTTCTCTCTTGCGCCTTCTCTCGGCTTTTGGTCGTGAAAATGCGACATGTCGCGATATCGTGACATTTTTCTTCTTTGTCGACATGTCGCGATATCGTGACATTTTTTCTCCTTGCGGCATTTTGCTTTCCCTTGGATGCTCCTGCATCAGACAACCGGGGTGGATTGAGAAGTGACCTTCACTTTTGTACTGTTCTATCACCTTATTTTTAACTGGGGTTGTACAAGCTCTCCATGCTTCAACAAAATTTGGGTCTGTAGGGTACAAATCCTTAAGTTCTTCAAACCCCACAACTTCCACTCTCATTGTTGTCAGCAACCTCTTTTCACCCATCCCCTTCAGTGGCTTTAGTTTATGGCGCACTCCTTCGTTTGTTAGGGAATAAGTGTTGGCATGTCCATCATGGACTACACGGTGATCAAACTGCCATGGCCTTCCTAACAGCATATGGCAAGCATCCATAGGCAAAACATCACACAGGACCTCATCCTAGTATCTCCCAATATTGAACTTGACTAGGTACTGCTCATTGACCAATGCCCTATGGTCCTTCTGTAACCACGTAATCCGATATGGATGCGGGTGTCTCCTCCTCTATAACTGTAACTTAGTAACCATTTCTTTTGAGACCAAGTTATCAGTACTCCCATTATCTATAATAACATTACAGACCTTACCTGAACATTTGCACCTTATGCGAAACAGGCTTCTCCTCTGGTCTGACCCTTTCTCCTCACTCAACTGGGCCCTCCTTGTGACCATAACTTCTCCTCTCTCTGCCTCCTCAGAATGTTCTAATTTAGCATCTTCATCTGCTACAGCAGCTTTGGCAGGACCCTCAGGTCTTTTATTCATCCTTTCTCGATGTTGTGGACACTCGTATGCTCGATGTCCTTCTTTGCCATAGTGGAAACAGGTTCCACGAAATCCTCCTCTTCCAAATCCACATCCAAATCTACCTCTCCCTCTTGGGTAACCATTATTCTAATTACGGGGTTGGTAGGTGTTCTCCTCTTTCTGATCCTGACTGTAGATAGCTTCTTCTTTCTTCTCATCTCGTCCTCCATCTATTCTTCCACCAGTTCTTTCTCCATGACCTCTTCCTCTTTTCTTACCCTCAAACCTTATGTTTAGCTTCTCTTCAACCTTCAGAGCAAACTCGTAAGCATCCTCAATGGTGCTAATCCTAACCAGACTCAACTCTTCTTGAATACTAGTTCTCAACCCATTGATGTAATGGGCCACCTTCTCCTTGTTAGCCTCTAAATGGCCAGTTCGGATGGAGATCTTATAGAACTCCTTTATGTATTCTTTGATAGTTTTGCTTGACTGTCTCAAACTTTGCATTTTCCTTAGCAGATCCAATTCGTAATCTATAGGAATAAACTATCTCTTCAACTTATCCACCATCCTATCCCATATGGTTATTCTTTCCTTTCCTCTTCTATTTCTTTCCAGTTGTACTCCCCTCCACCAGATGCTAGCATGACCCTTCAGCTTGGTCTTAGCAAATCTGACCCGATCAGGATCTTCGACCTCCTCATACTCAAAGTATTCTTCCAGGTCATTGATCCAGTCAATCAACTCCTCTGGATCTAGATTTCTAGAGTATGTAGAAACCTCCATCTTTGGTTTCTTTCCAATTTGGGAGATGGCTCTGTATAACTTGGCTTGTGCAGGATCTATAGCCTCTTCTTCTTCCTCAAACTGGTCCTCTTCTTCTTCAAATTCATCTTTACTTCCTTCTTCTCCTCTAGGTTCAAGCCCTCTGCACAGCTCCTCTTGCAGGGCCTAAACTTGCCTCTACAAAGCTCTGAAATCTTCTGCTGGCACCATATTTCTTCCACCACCATGGTTTCTTCATGGAGGTATTCTTCTTCACTCTCTTCTCACAACTCTTCCACAGATCCTGGTGCAAGTTACCTCACTTTCGGCGATCTGCTCACACACTCAGGAACTCTTGCTTTGATACCACTCATGGGGGGTGCAAATTTTACAACCGAATATCAAACTCCAATCTTCAATTTTTTTACCAAAAATCAATTACAACACTAGCCCGTAGGCATAGTTTTCTTTTTTGGTGCAAGCTGCCTCACTTTCGATGATCTGCTTGCGCTCTCCAGAAGAATACATCCTCCCAATATCCAAAACTTGGCTCCCACCCCCTTCGTGACTGTGACCTTCACCTCTTTTATCCTAACTGGCAACTGCCACCGGGTCAGCCACGAAAACATGCATTGATGAGCCGTCTGAATGTCTTTGTCCTCTAGGCGTAGCAGTCGAGTGGACGTGTTGCTCAGCTAGCTTATCGGGTAAGAAATCATGCATTAATGAGGCCTCTGACCACCTCGGGAAACATAGTCTGGGGACACGTGCCTTTTCGAATCATGAACTAGCAGTATGTCATGATATCGTGACATTTTTCTTCCTCGCTGCCTTTCTCTCCTTTGGGTCACGATATCGTGACATTTTTCTTTCTCACTGCCTTTCTCTTCTTCGAGTCGTGATATCGTGACATGTCATGATATCGCGACATCTTCCTTTCTAGCTCCTCCTTCTTCCTTTCGGTCGTGAAATCGTGACATGTCACGATATCGTGACATCTTGCTCTCTGCTTCCTTCTCGCCTCTTCGGGTCATGAAATTGCGATGTGTCACGATATCATGACATCTTTGCTCTCTACTTTCTCTTCACCTCTCGGGTCGCAAAACCGTGACATATCGCGATATTGTGACATGTCGCGATATCGCGACATCTTTGCTCTCTACTTTCGCTCTCTGTTTTGGGTCGCGACATCGTGACATGATTTCACGACATGTCACGAAATCGTGACATTTTCGTCGGGCACCCTCTTTCTCTTGTTTCGGTCACGATTTCGCGACATGTTGTGAAATCACGACATTTTTGCTTTGTGCCTTCTCTCTCCTTCCTGAGTCACGAAAATGCGACATGTCACGATATCGCGACACTTTTCTCCCTTGCGCCTTTTCTCGTCCTTTGGTCGCGATAACGTGACATGTCATGATATCGTGACACTTTTCTCTCTTGAGCCTTCTCTCGGCTTTTGGTCACGAAAATGCGACATGTCGCGATATCGCGACATTTTTCTTCTTTGCTGACATGTTGCGATATCGCGACATTTTTTCTCCTTGTGGCATTTTGCTTTCCCTTGGATGCTCCTACATCAGTATGCTTTTGAAATTAGATATGAACAAAGCATATGATAGGTTTCCTAGAATTTTCTACATGCTATTATCATAATGTTTGGCTTTGATTATAGTTGGTTTGAGTGGATGTAATATTGTTATAGCATTGCAAAATTTTCTATATTTATCAATGGTTGTCCTATTGGGTACTTCAAGCCATATTGTGTACTTCATCAAGGTGATCCTCTTTCTCCGTCTCCAATTTGTTGATGATAATTTTCTTTTGGACCATCCTTTAGTTAGTGAGGCCATGGAGTTCAAATAAATATTATCATGTTATGAGAATGCTAATGGAAAGTTGGTAAATACTTCAAAATAGAGGATCTTTTTCATTAATAATATCCTAGATTTACAACAAATTATTGTGAATATTTTAAAGTTCAAAATTGAAAAATTTCCATCAACCTACTTGGAGATTCCTTTGTCTAATAAAGGGAATAAAAAGGAGCTTTGGATCTCTTTCTTGAGTAGAATGAAAGTTTACTTGGGAATTTGGAAAGGTAAGTTCTTAACCATGGCAAGAAGGCTACAACTCATAAAGACTACTTCATTATGTAATGGCTACAACTCTAGGAAAAAAACTCTACCCAAAGGATCATCAACAAGGAACTTCATATCAGAGAGTTTGCATTTAATGAAGAAACATATTATATGGTTAGTAAATGAGGGGATTTATGCAAATTTTTGTTCTGATGCTTGGTTGAAGCCTTATCCTCTTATCTTTGACTCAAAATGGAAATAATTGGCTTAAGCGTGCATAGCATGTAAAGATCCAAAGGTTAAATATTATATTACTATGAGCAAAAACTCCATAACATGGATTTATTTTAGTAACCTAGTTGAAGAAGAGTAATTCTTGTCAAAGAAGAAAAGCCCAAAAGAACCACAAACCAGAGGCCAACCACCAAAGACCTATGGGGGTACCAAGTGATTCAATAGAATCATGAAACACAACCAAACGTCTAATAGCCATAAAAAAACAACCATCCACTAAATAATTATTAGATATTGCAAAATAACTAAATCATTATTAGATATTCCATAATAACTAAATCATTATAGAGACATTTTTCTTAGGACTGCCCAAACTATCAAACTTGTTTTGGCCATATCTCACTCATCCAGACTCAGATTAAGCTTAAATTTTGAGGGTATATACCTGAAAAACCCTAGAATGTCTCCACCAATTTTTATATCAGTTGGAGCAACACATATCCTAGCGCATCCCTATGTGTGAACAAGATATTTGGTAAGCGGCTATGCGAGGGTTTCATTTGGGTTGAGTGCAAGCAGCTCTAGAGGTTTGTTTTTAGGGCCTTCGGGCCCTAGCGACCAATATTTTTATGGTTTATACTCAATATTTTAGCAGGAAATGTTGCAGGGGATCCAAGATGGGTTAGAAATTTATCCTTCAATAGATCATACTATGAACTTGAGTGACAACGGCTTCCAATTTGCTGCATAAAAGAAAAGTGAAAACCATACCTTTCCACGACATCTAGGGCAAGGATTAAA
The DNA here is from genome assembly GCA_028583015.1 of Wollemia nobilis. Taxonomy (NCBI): domain Eukaryota; kingdom Viridiplantae; phylum Streptophyta; class Pinopsida; order Araucariales; family Araucariaceae; genus Wollemia; species Wollemia nobilis. The sequence goes on along the minus strand of JAQPPZ010016001.1, from coordinate 23,288 downwards.
GAGATCACGAAACAAGTTTCAAGCAGTTGATCAAAACATGGCTCATATTTGAAAACACGAGATTCCAGAAGAAAAGGAAACACTGATATTAGATGCAATGCAAACAAGAGAAAGAGAATGAAATAAATGTGATTAAAAGAAGTGTTGAAAACACGGCCCTTTTTTATTCATATTCTCTTTGACATCGGTTACAAACGTCTCCTCCCTTTTCAGGGGCTAGGAGCGTCAACAAAGTTTTAGTCACAATAGTGACCGGTGATCCTTCTTTCGCGTGCCCACATGCAGAATGGGCGGGCCAAAATGTCACCGCCGCTTGTGTTGAAGAGTCCTCGATCCTTGCCGCTTCTCCTGCGTTCAAAGAAACAACAAAGAAAGAGTTAGTAGCACCTATGTTAAAATGAAGCATTCGTGAGAGTGAAATGAAATAAAACCTGCATGTTGATATGCTTGCAATCAAAATCTTGAAGTCATTATGCAAAAGAAATAAAAATAGAATGGTAAGCTTTGTCGGAAAATTGATAGATCCATGGATCCGGATTCACGTTCTCCATAAACACCCAATGACCTCCCTTGCAAAAGAGATCACGGATGCGGTAAAAGTGAATCGAAGGCAGAGCGTCTGGCGATAAATAGGCAGGGCTTCGCTGCTCCAAACGTTTCTTCCTTTCTCCTCTTTTTTTTGGTGAGAGAACTCTGCAATTTATAGAATTCCCAGGGTGCAGTTGTTATGGGCATGCAGGGATGCCAGTTGGTGTTCATGCTAGTGCGTGATGGGGGAAATTCTTCCTGTCTGGCCTGCCCATGCTTGTTTGCGTGACAGTTCGCTGGTCGTCCACTCGCGCGCATGCGAGGTAGGGAGCCATAATTGACTGACTTCCACTACCAATTGTTTAATGTCCACCTTTATTTTTTTAATGTCCACCCAGGCGCAAAGGCAGGAGTTTGTCGCGATATCGCGACATCAAATAAGAAGCCAGGGCGAAGGGTAGGAGTTGTCGCGATATCGCGACTGTCGCGACATCGCGACGTCATGATATCGTGACATCATGACATCGCGACTATTGTGATATCGCGACGTCATGATATTGCCGGGTGAGACGAATTTGAAGCAAGTGTCTGGAGGTGCCAAATTGCTTTTGACCTTCCAAAACTACTGTGTAAGTGGCTAGGACCACTGTTTGACCTCTGAGGGCTGCCCTGAAGGTTGTGTGTGTCAATGCGATCAGTGTTTGCAGTCACATAATCGGATTGGTGTTGTTTTGGTGTCTATAGATGCCCCTTTTTGGGAAGCGCTGCGGGTGATGCAGTGTTGAGCAAAAATAGATAACCAAAGCACTAATGATTAGGGTTTCTTAGTAACCTAACCAACTTGTGATGCCCCAAGCATGGAAAGGGGATGCATTCTTGAATCCTTGCTTCTGACGAGCTAAGGAATTTGATTTCAAGTATTAACCTATTTTGGTGAGGTGTGACTTGAACTTAGACATTGATCAGTCATGAATAGGCAAAGGGCGCAACCTTTTATCCATGGGGGAACCTTGAGTTCATGCTTCGGGAATGCCAAGCGTTTGATCGCGTTTGATCGATTTGTGATTATTGCTTGTTTACTGCCCCAAGCAGGAGCGTGATTGTCTTTGTCAATGATTCTTTGAATGCATGCCATTGCCTTGATTGGGTGTGTGTTTGTTGATTGGTGACTAAGTGTGACTACCCCCTCAAGCGACGAATCGATGAGGGAATGACTGCCATGAGAAAAGCGACGAGTCGCTTGACCCAAGATGACTTAGGTGAGGGTGTCTTCAGATGTTTGTCCGTTGAATGTGCAAGCAGTTTTCTGACTTTTGGACCTATTTTTGGTGGGTAAAAACCCTTTTGGTGATGCCATAATGGGGTGAAAGTGTCAACAATCCGTCGTCCCATGGAGCGGTCCGGCTATGGTAGCCTTCTTAGGGAGTAGAATAGCGACCATTTGTGCCCCGACATCAATTTTCTATGCCAAGAGGTTAAGTGCAAGAGTACTGATGTCTGGCAATTTTATTTCTTTTATTTTTGTGTTGCATTTATTTGTTGTTTTTGAGTGGGTTTTGACCCATTTTGGGATGCCATTTGGGATTAAATTTGGGAAAATCCGACTGGTGATAGCCTTTTAGGGAGTAGGATAGTGACAATGTAAAACCGATATCGTTTTGCTATGCCAAGAGGTTAAGTGCAAGAGCACTCTTGTCTAGCAATGTTTATTGTTGTTTGTTTGTGTTGCATTTTTGTGATGTTTTTGTTGTTTGGATTTTCTTGCTTTGTGTATATGTCATGATTTTATGTTATGCACAAGGATTGATGTTGATGGATGCATGTTTATGGTGACGAATGCATATGGTATGATAAATGCGCATGTTGTTGATTTATATGATAAGTAATGGAATGGATGAAATGATTTGTTGATAACCTTACATTGGCACCATAGACTATACATGACTTATGGCTTTATGTATTGGGTGATTGCTGTGGTAAATGCTTTTTGTGTATATTTTTTTTTTTTTTTTTTGTATGGCGATATAGGAATGGATTATATGCAATGGTTGGCTTAGAATGTAGCTAGGTTTTTTTGAGATTCAGCTATTTTAACTAACTAGCCAAGACTGTACCGTTATCTTACAAGATGTCTGACCAAGGTATGAATCGTGCTTGTTTTTGACCAAGTTATTTCGCATCCTTGTGTGTGCAATTGAGTTTGTTTATGTGGTATTTGTCAGGATACCGCTAGTGCCAGATAGGCTTTCAACCAAACCTGTGCTTGAGGATCACCTAATTAGTTCCACTAACTCCTTTGTTGTATTTTGTCGGATTAATCTATTTTGCGATCTAGGAGACCATAAGCTAGCTCATCCACATGCAAACATTGATCTGCACACAAGTAAATGTGACGAGATATATCGTCATGCGGGAGGTTTGCCGCCGGTGACCGATAGGTTATCCACCAAACCGATGCGAGGTTCACCTCATGACCTTTTGAATGCTGAGAGTTCCAGGGATTCAAGTTCGACTCCCTTCTTTTCTTCATTTGTATTGGGATACTTGCTCGTTTATAGTGATGAAAATCACTGTTTATTTTTGTTTTTTTTTCTTTTTGAGCAAGGGATTTGAATTTGGGAGTGATGAGAATCACTATTGCTTGTGGGATTTGATGTCAATGTTTGGAGTATTGACTTTGTGCAACTTTTTGATGTTTTGCAATGTTTTGAGAACTTGGGATTCTTGGGAATTGGGTAGGGAAGATTCTTGTCCTTTTGCCAACTCTCAGCATTCTTGGGGTCATTCGCACAGGGGGATGAGCGAGATAATATTTTCGCTGTTTGGTATCCTGAATTGCTTTACAGGTTTCATCCTTCATTGACACAACTTAGGAATTGTTTTTATGTGTTTTTGAATTTGTGATGGGATGCTACGTAACAAGGTGTATTTCAAGTAAAACTCTACCATTGTAACATCAGTTTGACTTTTGTACAGTTTTGGCTAGAAACCTAAAGACAGCTGAATGACGAAAACTCTAGATATGTTTAGATGACAACTGATTTATGATATGGTGAAATGGTGATTGGCGTTTATTTTGGTGTACTTTTGTTCAAAGTGGAAAATGTGAAAAGGTGGTGGTTTTGCCAAGTAATGACAGTCTATGGTGCTTTTGCCTTGTGTGATCAACAAACATGGATATGATGCCTAATGCAACTATTTTGTATTTTGATTTTGGAAGTATGTATGAAATTGAGATGTAGATTTTGTTTGTTTTTGATGATTTTGTTTGTTTGTTTTTTTTTTTTTTGGATTTTCTTGACCAAGCGATTGCGATAATCCTTGGAGCTTTTTGGTGGGTGACCAAGGGATTGTGATAATCCTTGGTTGACCAAAGGGTTAGGGGTTGACCAAGAGATTGGATAATCCTTGGAGTCTTTGGTTTACAAGTTGTGGTGCGTTAATCCTTGGAGCTTTTTGGTTTGACCAAGTGATTGTGATAATCCTTGGAGCTTTTTGGTTTGACCAAGTGATTGTGATAATCCTTGGGGCTTTTAGGGTTGAGTTATGACTCTCTTATACGTGGAATGGCCTCAAATGACTGATGTTCAAGGGTTCTAGTTCTTTGATTCCATCGAGGGAAGCCAGTCGGTATGTTCCAGGTCCTATTTTACTTTCAATCACATATGGACCTAACCAGTTTGCCGTGAACTTGTCCCGAAGATGTGAAGGCAAGTTGGGGTTCTGCTGATTCTCTTTTAGGACTAGGTCACCAACCTGAAAGTCTCTCAGGTGAACTTTCATGTTGTATGCCCTCTTAAGTCGCTCTTGGTAGATACGCAAATGCTCGAGAGCATTAACGCGTCGTTCATCAAGCAACGTAAGCTGGTCTAACCGGGCCTGCCATGCGGTGTCATCATCGATGAACTCTTGCATTGATATGCGTAGGGAAGGAATTTCCAACTCGAGAGGCATGACTGCCTTAGAGCCATATACTAGTGAAAACGGAGTTGCCCCAGTGGGTGCCCGAATACTAGTGCGATAAGCCCATAGGGCAAGTGGAATCTGTATGTGCCAATCCTTATGATTGTTTGCGACTATCTTTTTGAGGATGGCAACTAGTGTTTTGTTTGACGCCTCTGCTTGTCCATTTGCTTGCGGATAATAGGGTGTTGAAAAACTGTGTTGAATCTTGTACTTTGTGGTCAAAGCACGCACGTCTTTGTTCTTGAAGGGTGTCCCATTATCCGAAAGGATCTTAGATGGAATACCAAAATGACATATGATGTTATGTAAAATGAACTCCGCGATGCGGGCTCCGGTCGTAGAGGTAAGCGGAATTGCTTCCACCCATTTAGTAAAATATTCGATGGCCGTAATGATAAACGTGTGGCGGCCAGACGATGCAGGGGAGATTTTTCCAATTAGATCAAAGCCCCACTGCGAAAAGGGCCAAACCGATTGGATCGGCTGCAAGGCTTGAGAAGGTACGTGTGTGAGATTAGCATGATATTGACACTTTACGCACTTCTTGACATAAGCACAACAATCTCGCTCTAAAGATGGCCAATAATAGCCCATGCGAAGAATGCGTTTTGCAATGGCCATACCGCTGAAGTGGCCACCACAGGTACCATCGTGTGCTTGGGCGATCGCCCAAGTGGACTCTTGCTGGTCCAAACAACAGAGGAGGATCCCTTCGTAGTTGCGACGGTACAAAATGTCCCCTAATAAGACATGTTTTGCCGCTCTCTGTTTGAATGCTCGTCTTGCGGCATGCGTCAATCCAGATGGAAGGGTACCTAACTTTAGGTAGTCTCGGATAGGTGAATACCAATCCTGCTGATCTAAAACCTCGATGGTACGAACAACCAATCCCTCTTGAAGTTCCTCTCTAGCGAAAGCTGAGTGGGAAAGCATCTGCAAGAATAGCGTCGTGTTGCTACTAATGGGAGTAGGGGAGAATAAGGACCCCCAGTCGGCATGTTTTAGATGATCGAGGAATCGAATGAACTCATCCAGAGATGGTTCAATCTGAATCGAATGGACTTCTGGCATTGAATCAGGGCTTGCACGCTCCATCACGGATTGCGATAGTGTTTTGACTTGGATAGTTGTCATGTCACCTGAGAGGTCCTACGGAATAAGTGACCCTAAGGAGGCCATAGTGTCCGCAAAATGATTCGATGATCGAGGGAGTGCCTCGATGTCGTACCATTCAAGTTTTGCCAGGAGTTTGTCCACAAGGGCTTTGTAGGCTTGCAGGATTGGGCATTTACATTGAAATACCCCTTTCACTTGGTTGACTATTAGCAGCGAATCACCAAAGATGTTCAAGCATTTAATGTTCATGGTGATTGTTGTCTGAAGACCTATGAGCAAGGCTTCATATTCAGCATTATTATTGGTGCATGGGAAGTCAAGTTTAAATGACAAGGGGATTGGAGCCCCTTGCGGTGTGAAGAATACAATTCCTATGCCACCTCCTTGCTCACATTTAGAACCATCGAAGAACAGGGTTATGTCGGCCTGTGACTCAGGTGCATCAAAATCTGGCGATTCTGAGACATGGAAGACCCCATCATCGGGTAGTTCTATTGTTAGAGGCTGATCGTCTTCAAGAGGAGCCTCTGCTAGTTGATCGGCGATGACTTGACCTTTAATGGATTTTTGTTCGATGAACTCTATGTCAAACTCCGTCAACAACATGATCCATTTCGTCGTGCGGCTACTATGATAAGTACGACTCATCATGTATCGCAATGGATTCTCCTTAGACACAACATACGTTGTGTTACCGAGCATGTAATGGCATAGCTTTTTGGTAGCAAACACCACTGCCAAGCAGAGCTTTTCGATGTATGCGTAGTTAAGTTCGTAACTGACCAGGGTGCGGCTAAGATAGTATGTAGCCTGTTCTTTGTGAAGTTCATTCTTCTGGGCTAGCATGGCGCCCAGTGCTATCTCAGTGGCTGAGATATATAAATAGAATGGTACTCCTGGTCTGGGTGGTGCCAATACTGGCGGTGAAGCCAAGTATTGTTTTATGTCGTCGAAGGCTGACTGGCACTCGTCATCCCAATGGAATGCTACCCCCTTGTGCAATAATTTGTTCATGGGTCGGCACTTGTCAGATAGCTGCGCTATGAAGCGCTTAATTGACGCGACCTTTCCCTGCAGGCTTCTGAGCTGCCTGATGGTAGTTGGGGGGGCATCTCAAGGATTGCCTTGACTTTGTTTGGGTCCACCTCGATTCCTCGCTTTGAGACTATGAAACCCAAGAGTTTTCCAGATGTGACGCCGAAGACGCACTTCTTGGGGTTCAGTCGGACCTTGTGTTCTATGAGGCGATCGAGGATTTTGCCCAAGTCAGTGAGATGATCTGGGCGCAAGAGGGATTTGGCCAACAAATCATCCATGTAATCTTCCAAAGTTTTGTGCATGTAATCATGGAAGATGTATGTCATGGCACGTTGGTAGGTGGCGCCAACATTTTTAAGGCCAAAAGGCATGACCTTATAACAAAATGTCCCCCAAGGCGTTGTGAATGCCGTTTTGAATTGGTCTTCGGGATTGATACGAATTTGGTTGTATCCTGAGAAGCCATCCATTAGGGAGAGTATTTCATGACCCGTTGTTGCGTCTACCAATGCGTCGATGCTTGGCAAGGGAAAATCATCCTTAGGACTCGCTTTGTTTAAATCTCAAAAATCAGTGCATATGCGAATCCTCCCGTCAGGCTTCTTGATGGGCACCATGTTGGACAACCATGGCGGATAATCCACGCAGATGACAAACTGTGCATCCAACAGCTTCTGTAATTCATCTTTGACCATTAAGGCCACTTTCGGGTGCATCTTACGTAGTTTTTGCTTCACTGGCTTGATTGTCGGATCAAGCGTCAGGTTATGCGTGACTAGCTATGGATCTAGCCCCGACATGTCTTTGTATGACCATGCAAAAACTTCTTTCTTCTCTTTGAGAAGTGTAATATAGTCGGCTTGCTCTCCGGGGGATAGGCTTACCCCCAGCTTGAGAATCTATGGATTCATTGGATCTGAGCCGATGTCTACGTCAGTTGTTTCTTCAACTGACATGTGCGATCCGTCTTCCAACTGATGTGGAATTGGGATTAAGTGGATATCATCTGCTGAATTGAGATCTGCATTGGGAACCTCGGGTTCTTCTTCAGCATGAAAAATATCCTGAGTTGACCCTGGGGTAAAATGATGCATCTCACTGAAGGGCCAGTACTCTGATGGGGATGGTATTGTGTTAATGCGATCCCAGTCGATGGCATCCATGTCTAGATGCAATGACTATGCTGGATCGGCTGTATTGCGGATGGGGGCGGTTAAGTCAATGGAGATCATGTTGATGAGATGAATTTGATCTCCATTACCATAGGTGTGATGTTTCTGACATCCTGGATGATCTCTATGTACAGGATCTGGCTCTGGTGGTATGGGCTCACGTGGATCAGCTCTATGAGCGGATAAAAGGATAGGGTCTGCCATTGGTGTTGATAACTCAACAGGATCCCTAGGCGGAAGTTGATCCCTATACGCCTCATGTGGTGGATTCAACATTTGGTCCCATTGCGCGGGGTTGAGATTCCACTCATGCCCTGGCACTATGTTCATTTGTTCGAATAGGTCATTAATGTCCAAAGGATGTTGTTGCGGTCGCATTTGATTAAGATGGGTCACCATCTCAATTTCGTCTTCATAGTCACTATCAAAAATCAACAAACTTTCGTTGATTCCTATAGCGGCCGACGATATGTTAGACTCGTTCTGCTCGATCAGATTGATATGATTCCAACGGGGCTGTTCCATGATTTGTAGGGAGACCTGAGTTTCTTGTAATGGCATGACCCCGATAAGAGCCTCCAAAGGGGGAGGATTGTTGAGGCTAACAAGGTTTATGACTAAAGGGAGATAATCTCCTAATGTATATTGTGTGTTAGGGTTGGCGTATGGGTCTACTGCCATCCCAGCCTTGTTGCCTACCCCTAAGCCTTGCATGTCCTCGACTAAGATGTCTAGGGGTAGGGGGTGGGTAAACCCTACTCCTGACTTGTCATATGGCATTTGGTATCTAGGTTGACAGAGGACACGCATTCCTTGTTCATACCTACCTAACCCGTATCCATGCCAATTGCATTGGCTAAGATAGCGTAAAGCGAAATCCGGGTTTGATAGATAATTGACATCTTCCGTAAAAGGGTCTTCATCTTCTTCTTCTTTCTTGGAAGGTTCGGTACCATGATCAAGGCCCCCGTACACAAAATTTGTCTGGTTAGGCGGGTAGCCGAGAGGAACAATACTGCCAATGGGAAGGCGAGGTCTCCCCATATCCTGCAGGGACTCAAGTGTAGGCGTTGCAATGATGTTTTGTACTAAATACTCCCCTAAGCCCGTGTTGGCTATTTCAACAGTAATTGTTGGCGATTGAGGGGGAGGGAAAGCAAGTCCTTCCTGAGTCCACTCTATGTCTGGTGGGCTAGGCGTCTCAACTTCCGTCTTGCTAGGCATCTCTTCAGTAGAGATGGTTGAGACTGATGATGGTATTTCCTTCATAGGTTGCTTTCCTTTGTCCTTCATCGTGGTCATCATAGGTGGCGTTGTTGATGAAGGACTGACCGATGAAGATGGACTGGGTTGAAGATCCAAGGGCTTTGACAATGGAGATGCTTGCGAAGTCGAACCCTGCTTGGATGGATTCAATTGGAAATCCACATGTGTTGATGGCAAGGTCGATTACGGTATTAATTGCATCGAGTTGCAATACTTGAAAGGTTCCAAGTCTGCTGGAACCACATGCACTTCTCCTTCAAAGGTGTACTTGAGACACTGGTGCGCTATCGAAGGGACACACTTCATGTCCCTAATCCATGGGCGGCCTAACAAGATGTTATAAGCCATCTCACCTTCCAAGATATGGCACAATGTAGGAATTGTCTTTTGTCCCACTTGAATGGGTAGGACAATTGTGCCAACGGTTGAGCATATTGCATCATTGAATGCTCGCAATGTATATGTGGAGGCTGTTATGTGAGATGCAGGCAACTTCAAGTGTTTTAGCACCGCTGTCATGATGATATTACTGGATGAACCAGTGTCTACCAACACTCTCTTGTACGGAATCCCGTTAACCCGCGCGATGACGTGTAGGGGTGGATCTGCCATATCACCAGTTACTGATTTGATCTCATCATCTCTGAAGGTGATAACTGGTTCAGAGCACCTTCGGACGTGCCCCACAAAATTGTTAAAAGCGTTTGCCTCGTGGGGCTGCATCTCGATGGTTTTTAATATATCCATTAGAGCTTCGCGATGAGGTGGCGATTGTTGTATAAGCTCATAGATGGAAATCCTAGCTGACGTGGTCCGCAAGCTTTGGGTAAGCTTGCTTCGAATCGTGACCACTGGTCTAGGTGGAGGAGGGTGCTGTTGAGGTGGTAACATTGTCGATGCCTCTCCTATAGCTGTTGCAGGAGTAGCTGTGCTCGGATATCTCTTATTCCGAGTCACTATGCTGATCATGCCGACATATCCTTGTATAGGGTAATCTTGTGTGACTTCGTTAACTTGGATATGCTTTGTTTGTGTATCATGGGCTGGTAAGGGGTCCTTAAAGACTCCCATCTGCTGGTTACCTGGTGCTACGGGATTGTCTACCACTAAGGTCTTGTTATCGATCAAATCTTGCACCAGGCCTTTGAACGTCCAGCAAACGTTAAGGTCATGTCCTTTTCGTCGATGAAATCGATAGTACAATTCTTCTCTATAGCCTTTTGATTTTGGCGCGTTGGGGTCTATAGGTTGGACTTCTGGAAGGTTGACCAAATTTGCCGTAGACAAGCGGTCAAATAGGGAATCTCGAGACTCCATATAGGGTGTGAATTGTCGTCGAGGACGACGCAGCTGATTTTGCTTTTGCCAATTGTTTTCTTGGTCATAATTGTTGTGAGGGACCGCCTGATAATTAGCCTTTTGAGGCTGTGCTTCTTGGGCAGGCGTTGGTGTGTTAATCGCAACTTGATTGACCATGGCGGGTTTCTGTTGCGTTGTCCCTGTCTTGCTATTATTCTTTGTCCATTCTTTCTTTTTTGGTTTGGCAATTTTGCCCTCCTAAATTTTGATCTCTTCGATTCTTCTGGCTTGTGCCAGGGCTTCTTCTAAAGTGGCATATTGCTGCAGCTGCAATAGCATAGAGATCGATCTCAAATAGCTTTTTGAGAACATTTGCGTGAGGTCAGACATAGGAGGGAGGTAAGGTAGCTTTGAAAGCAAAGCCCTCCACCGGTTCCCATAGGCAACCATAGTTTCTTCCTCGTATTGCTTGAGGCTGGCTAGGTCACTTAGTGATGCCTTCTTCTTGGTGTTGAAAGCGAAACGTTCAAGGAACGCGTCCACCAATTGATCTAAATTATGGATGCTATGCTTTGGCAGTTGGGTAAACCAATCCGAGGCAGGGCCTACGAACGTGGTTATAAATGTTCTTAATAGCAAAGCATCATTATCCTGAATGCCGAAGCATTGACTCAGGAATCTAGTAACATGTTCTTGGGCATCCTCCTCCCCTCTAAAGAGTGCCAACTGGGGCAGCTTAAAGTGTTCGAGGTAAGGAGGTGCCGACATCGACGGATGTACTGGATGACTACGTAGTAAGCGTAGGGTGGGCTTTTGGTGCCCTAAAGTTTTAGTTTCTACCGACTCTAAACGCTCCAAGAGCGCTTTGTATGCAGCGGAGGACTTAATCTCCTCTTCCGTAACTTGTTCTTGTTGTGTGTTACGGGTAACTGGAGGCCTATAGAGGGGTGGCCGGATAGCACCTCCTCTGCCTTGATAGGGCATTTTGGCCCATTCTTCTTGTTCATACTCCTCATAAGCTTCTCGAGGAGTTACTGGGCGAGCTCGATGAACAGGGGTGGGCGCCCACGGAGGGTACCCATCGTGGTTCCTGGGGGTGGTCTCCCGCTCATATCTGGGGTGTCTTAGAGGCATCTCTTGGCGAGGTCTTGGAGACCTATCATGCACTATGGGGTTGTGCCTCTCGTACCTTTCCGCCCTCTATGTTTGGGGGGTCTGAACCTTTTCAGGCACAGTGGTGCGGAGCAGCTCATTTGTTTGGCGTCGAATGCGCTCTTTATTAAGGTGATATAATTGTTCTAGCTGCTGTTGATCCTGCTCAAGCTGCTTGATCTGCGCTTGGTGGGCGGCATGTCTAGCAAATGATAAGTCAATTTGCTCTGTCATTTTGATTCTAGGAGGCCTAGTCGCCTCTCCGATGTATCTATCTCGGTTTTGAGGATCCGAGACTTCTATGTGGCGCTTCCCTCTGTCGATATTGGCGGCATTTACTTGAGGCTCTGGCCTTAGTGGGTGGCCCTGACACCTAGCGGGTGCGGAAACGCATTGTTCCCATGTTGTATATTGTTCTTGAGGAAGGTAAGGGTCTTCCTCATGCTCCCGTTCATAGGTGAAAAGGGGACGGGCAGAGTTGGCTTGCCCTGCCTGATGAGCCTTGTGCTCTGGATTGGTTCTTGTAGTTCTGACAACAATAGGGGGTAAAGGGGGGATAGTGTAATCATGTGGGCCCTCCTGATGGACCCCCTACCGTTCAGGCGCCTCATTGCGCGGTGACCACTCATAGCGAGCTTCTAAGGGAGGCTTCCTACGGATGTACCCTTCTTGGAAGGGTATGTGTTGGGTATTTATGGGATCTCTCCCATCTATAGTAAGTGCCACGTGTATGGAATCTTCCCGAAAGGGGCTATGTTGTGTGGGTGTGCCCCTATAGCCTCGTTCCGTCAAGGCACAAAGTGGGCTGTTGTGTGTATCTGGCCGCCAAGGTGGAATAACCAAGTCCTTGGAGCTGTAGCGGAGATGACTTGTGCCCCCTTGGTCATTCTCCGTAGCGTCCACCCGTGAGTGGGCTTGGCTACGGGTGAACACCATTGTGTTGCCTCTATACAAAGTGCGTAGATGCTTTCTAAAAAAAAACCCTAAAATTGAAATGAGTCATATGGGGCCCAAAATTGGGGTGCGCATCCTTCTTACAATAGACAAGCCAAAAATGAAGTTTCAAGTCCTAACTCTAAATACATTAGGAGATATTGACCCCCGAACAGCTCAAAAAGCATAAAAAATTAGGTTATCAAATTTAAAACCTAATTTCGGGGCACTAGATGATGGAATTTGGCCTCGAAAACTGACTTTTTTGGACAAATAGAATTCCAAGGAATTATATTTGTTTAAAATTATCCCAACTAACTCCCTGTAAAATTTCACGTCAATCGGAGCTACGGTTGAGAAGTTATGGCCTCGACAAGATGCACTAAAATTTAGGGAAAAATATAAGATTTCCCATAATTTGTTGGATGCTCCTGCATCACTTATGGGCACCTTTGGGGTGCTTTTGGGTTGACCAAAGGGTTCATGGACACCTTTGGGGCATTTTGGAGTGACCAAGCGATTGCGGGAATCCTTGGAGCTTTTGGAGCGAGTGACAAAATGCGTAGATTTTTATCTTTTGTTTATGATTTTTCTGATTTTTTTTTTGTTACACTAAGCAGAAATGAACACACACATACACAAATGGTGATTATCTCTTTTAAAGATTAATGGTGTGTCCTAAACTGGTTTTAGTGCATTTTGATGATTTTGTTTTGTTTTTGTAAGTTTTGTGACACGTTTAAATGCAAGATGAAGGCTCTTATGACTCCCATAAATGGTCACCCCTTCGATATACCATTGCCAGGCCGATATACCAACCTCTCTATATACCCGCCCTTACGAGAGGGAGACTATAGGTACGTGAGAGCAGATGGTACATGGTACGTAGGCGGTACGGAAGGGGGATTGTCTTGTTTATGACACCTACCATAGAAGACTTATCCTCGCACGTTGGGAATCACCCCAACGACACTCGGTCAGCTTTCGTCAGGATTTACGTCGAGCAACAGTGACAATCGGGGTAAATGAATGCAAATATCCAAGCCAACGTGGTGATGAAATCCACTATTGGTCTTGCTCAAGGGCTGGGGTTTTACGACCAGCTCCTTGGTTTAAATAACCACGTGATGTGTGGGGTTCATTTTAATTTGCAAAAATTGAAATAGGCAAACAAAAAGGAAACTTTCCCTAAGCCATACAAAAACTAAAAATCAAAAAATAACAAACAAAAATTTGATAGAAGCTTTTTTTTTTTTAAAACCCCTACCTCTTCTCTGCCCAAAAGGATGTTTCTGATCTGCTGCTCTGAAAAATGCACAGAACTCTATTCGTTCCTGGGTGAAACGAATAACAGAACAGGATTCGTTCCAGGGTAGAACGAATGCCTATTCGTCCCTGGGTGAGACGAATCCCAATCCTGTAATCGTCACTGACAGAAATGAATAACAGTCTGAGGATTGAAAAATAGGTACCTGTAATCAAAACAAGCAATTTCAGATCAAAAATTTAACCTAAAAAAAAAATAGAGGACAGACGTCCCACCGTGATCGCCACTGAAAACACGAGATTTCGAAAGAAAAGGAAACACTAATATTAGATGCAATGTAAACGAGAGAAAGAGAACGAAATAAATGTGATTAAAAGAAGTGTTGAAAACACGACCCTTTTTTATTCATATTCTCTTTGACATCGGTTACAATCGATCTCCTCCCTTTTCAGGGGCTAGGAGCGTCAACAAAGTTTTGGTCACAATAGTGACCGGTGATCCTCCTTCCGCGTGCCCACATGTAAAATGGGCGGGCCAAAGTGTTGCCGCCGCTTGTGTTGAAGAGTCCTCGATCCTTGCTGCTTCTCCTGCGTTCAAAGAAACAACAAAGAAAGAGTTAGTAGCACCTGTGTTAAAATAAAGCATTCGTGAGAGTGAAATGAAATAAAACCTGCATGTTGATATGCTTGCAATCAAAATCCCGAAGTCATTATGCAAAAGAAATAAAAATAGAATGGTAAGCTTTGTCGGCAAATTGATAGATCCATGGATCCGGATTCACGTTCTCCATAAACACCCAATGACCTCCCTTGCAGAAGAGATCACGGATGCGATAAAAGTGAATCGAAGGCAGAGCGTCTGGCGATAAACAGGCAGGGCTTCACTGCTCCAAATGTTTCTTCCTTTCTCCTCTTTTTTTTGGTGAGAGAACTCTGCAATTTATAGAATTCCCAGGGTGTAGTTGTTATGGGCATGCAGGGATGCCAGTTGGTGTTCATGCTAGTGCGTGATGGGGGAAATTCTTCCTGTCTGGCCTGCCCATGCTTGTCTGCGTGACAGTTCGCTGGTCGTCCACTCGCGTGCATGCGAGGCAGGGAGCCGTAATTGACTGACTTCCACTACCAATTGTTTAATGTCCACTTTCATTTGTTTAATGTCCACCCAGGCGCAAAGGCAGGAGTTTGTCATGATATCACGACGTCGCGATATCGCGACATCAAAGAAGAAGCCAGGGCGAAGGGTAGGAGTTGTCACGATATCGCGACGTCGCGATATCGCGAGACATCGCGACAGCCATGACATCGCGACATCGTGACTATCATGACGTCGTGACATCGCGACATCACGATGTCACGATGTCGTGACGTCACGACATCACGACTGTCGTGACGTCACGATATCGTGACCTGTGGTGAGACAAATTTGAAGCAGAGTGTCTGGAGCTGCCAAATTACTTTTTGACCTTCCAAAACTACTGTGTAAGTGGCTAGGACCACTGTTTGACCTCTGAGGGCTGCCATGAAGGCTCTGTGTGTCAATGCGATCAGTATTTGCAGTCACATAATCGGATTGGTGTTGTTTTGGTGTCTACAATATCTCAAGTGAATCTGGTGCAAAGGTGCACCCACAAAATAATTCTATTGTGAAAATCCCTGTCAAGGGTAAGAATTTTGAATACTAAGTCCCAAAAATAAATTTTAGGGATGCCCTTCATGGTGGACAACCTCAGCCCAATTCTAATATCAATCTTAGGGCTTCCCATAAACCTCTAAGAATGCCTAAGATTGATCCGAGGACTAATTTGTCGGTTCATGGGTTTTCGTCCGAGTATATCTCCTTTCAAAGTCTAGGCTGCAAAAAGCTGGAAAACTAAAGGTGAGTTACAAATCTCTATTTATCCAAATGGTTATTTTCTTGTTTTATTTGCTAATAATGAAGATAGAGAGAAAAATTTTCAAGGGGGTCCTTGGTTTGTTCTATAGCTCCCGTGTGGGTTAGACTCTTTGGCCTCCCTATTGAATTTTGGAATCCTACTATTTTTTCTTCAATTGGAAACTCTTTAGGAACTTTTATGATGACTGATTGTACTCAAAATTTTGAACATATTATTTATGCTCAAATTTGTGTTTTAATGGATTTTGAAAAACCCCTACCTAAAAATATCACATTACAATTTTGGGAAGATACTTGGGAGCAAGTAGTGGACTATGAGAACATTCCTTTTCATTGTAGAATTTGCCATGAATATGGTCATTTGGCCAGTGCTTGCCCAAATAAAATTCTTGATCAAAATAAAGAAGATATAAACTCAACAGGTTTCCAAATACCTAAGAAGATGAACACTCAGAAAAAACCAATTATGAAGGATCAATCAAAGTCATCTGCTAATATGTTTGAAATCCTTTTCACAAATGATGTCCCATGTGAGGAAGAGGAAATAATGGAAACTAAAATCTTAGAAATACAATTTAAATATGAAGGGAAGAACTCAGAGAAAAACCAACAAATCAAAGGTTTGCAACAAAAAAAAAGGAGAAAATTTACATAAGAAAAATGATCTTTCAAATGTTAAAAATTCAAATAATGCAGGTCCCAATACAGACTCCGTTGAACCATCTAGTAAAATTTTGGTTTTGTACGAGCATTCTTCAAGGTTAGAAGCCATCGCAAATTCAATTGGAATAAGTCAATAAACAGGAAAAAAAAATTGAATATGGATTCTAATCAAAAAGTAGGTCGCAAGACCAATCAATATCATATGGTAAAAGAAGGTGAAAATCTTGTAGAGGAAGGTAAGATTAATGCCCTTCCCAACTTTTTTAGCCCTGGTATTAATGAAGATTGTCACTTGGAATATTAGAGGACTCAAAGGGAGTCTTTCAAAACAAAATGAAATTAGAAGAATGATTAAGATAAATCATCCACATCTTGTTTTCCTTCAATAAACAAATATGTCAATGGAGGATATGGACTCAATTTCCAATAAAATTTGGCCAGCTGGAAAAGTGGTTTCTCTCAGTTCCCAAGGGACTTCGAGTGGCATTGCTTGTCTTTGGGACGCAAAAGAGGTAGTTATTCACCATATGGTTGGCAGTTGGGTTTTGGTAGCTATAGCTATTCAAAGTAGACATTCCAACCATATTATGCTCTGCATTACTGTTTATGCTCCAACTTATTTGGAGGAAAAAATAAGACAATGGAAGGATATTACTCATATTATCTCTCATTTTCCTAAATCTTGGATCTTGATCGGAGGAGATTTCAACACCATCCTCTCTCTGGATGAGAAAAGGGGGGGAAATAGAAATTTGGACAAAAGCACTAATATCATGAGTGAATATATTGCAAACCTCCATATTGTGGATATACAACCAGATAATGGCCTTATGACTTGGTCTAACTGAAGGCAAGGCTTAGCTTGTATAATGGAGAGATTGGATAGGTTTTTGATCTCTGAAATTTTCTTAATCCATGGTCACATTCCTAAAGTGAAGACTCTTAATAATGCTGGTTCGGATCATTGGCCAGTCATGGTGGAAATGTTGAAAACCAATGTGAGTTTCTCTCCTTTTCATTTTCAATTAATGTGGCTTAGAGACATTTCCTTCAAACCTCGTGTGTAGGGTTATGCGTAAGGGGTCGGACCCAAAATGTATTTATAAAAAATTGGCGAATCAATTTCAAAATCCAGGTGAATAGTATCGAAACACATGTATAAGTTTCACTATTATTAGGGGCAATGTTGGAAATTTAAACTTAAAATGGTCAAAATATTATAAAATTAGGGCGAATTGACCCCCTAAAAAAATTTATACATAGAAATTTTTGGCTAATGGGCCCTAGTCAAGGGTCCCAAATATTAGCCAATTCCAAATTTTGAAAATCCTAATTTTACCTAATTTGATGATAAATAGTTGATATGCATAACCTTGCTCATGTGCAACAATGGCGGAAGGAAGGTAAACCTAGGCATGGTACTAAGATGTTCTGTTTTGCCAAAATACTGCAATACATTAAATCCAATATCAAGATTTGGAACTGGAAAGTGTTTGGGGATGTTTATAAAAAAAAATTGCTCATCTTGAAAATTTGAATAAGAAAATCTATTTAGATGGCCTCACAGAGAAGAGAAGTGCAGATGAAATTAAACTCACAACTCAGTTAGAGGAATGGGAAAAAATAGAAGAAATATTATGGAAGAAAAAATCTAGAATTCAATGGCTCAAAGACGGAGATCGAAACACAAATTTCTTCCACAAATATCTTCTAGCTCGAATATCTCACAACTTTATTTCTTCCTTAAAATTAGATTCTGGAGATGTTTATACTTGGGATGGCATGAACTCTATTGTTGTTAATTACTTTTCCAATATTTTTGCTGCTACTCCTCTTGACTCAACTTCACAACAAAATGTTCTTCAAGCAATCCCTTCTCTTATCACTTCTGAGGAGAACTCTATTTTATCTGCTCCTGTTACTATCAATGATCTTCAACAAGTAGTTTTCAAAATGCAAAAAGGGAAAACCCAGTGTCCTGATGGTTTTCCCATTGAGTTCTACCAAGAGTTCTGGGATATCCTTCATGTTGATTTATTAGAGGTGGTGGAAGAAGCCAGGAAAGCCAAATAAATTTTGAAGGTTATCAATAAAACTTATATTACTCTTGTTCCAAAAGCTCAAGAGGTTGATCATATCTCAGCTTTTAGACCTATTGCTTTATGTAATGTTCTTCTCAAAATCATTACTAAAATCATGGCAGAAAGGTTGAAGCCTCTTTTGCATAAGATTATTTCGTCGGATCAAGGGGGTTATGTGGAAGGACGTCAAATAGTAGATGAGATAGTTCTTGCTCAGGAAGCCATCCATTCCATGGATATGTAAAATTCTCCTTCCATGTTCATTCGGTTAGACTTATCCAAATCTTATGACAGAGTGGATTGGCACTTCCTTATCAAATTTTTGAGGCAATTTGGTTTCTCTAAGGATTGGATGGATTGGATTATGGGATGTATCTCTTCAGTTTCCTACTTAGTTCTTATCAATGGCAGGCCTTCTCAGTCATTCTCAACTTCCAAAGGTATTAGGCAAGGTGACCCGCTATCCCCTTCTTTATTCATCATTCTTTTTGAATGCTTGGATAGGACTATAACCAAAAAGTGGGAAAAAAAACCCTTGAGAGAGTTACCATTGCTCATGGAGATAGACCTATCTCTCATATTCAATTTATGGATGACTCTACTCTTTTAGGTAAATCTACAGTTAAGGAAGATTCTAATATTAAGTAAATCATTAGTTGTTTTTCTAAGGCTACTAGGTAGTTGATCAATGAAGACAAATCTAAAGTTATTTTCTTTCACTGCTCTGCTAGGCAGGAATCCATGGTCTTGGATAAATTAATATATAAGAAGACATCTCTTCCAATCACTTATTTAGGTATTCCCATAAATATTCAAATGCAAAAAAATAAATATTGGAATTGGTTGTTGGACAAAGTCAAGAAGAAAATTTGAAAGTGGACCAACAAGTGGCTTTCTTTTGGGGGTAGATCTCCTTGGTAAAATCAGTCCTTCAAGCTATTCCTATTTATGTTTCTTCCATTTTGAATATCCCAAAGGCTGTTCTTCGAGAATTGGATCAAATCAGTCATCGTTTCCTTTGGAGTGGTACTAAGGAGAAAAGAAAATGGGCCTTGGTTAAATGGAATAATTTATGTCTTCCTAAGAGTGAAGGGGGGTTAGGATTCCAGTCTTCTATTAATAACAACAAAGCTTTAGCTTCTAAATTATATTGGAGGATGTTGCATAACCCAATGCTCTTTGGGCCAATAATATCCATGCTAAATATGCTAAGAACAAAAGTCCTAAATACCTTGTTCACTATCAACTTCCTACCAAAGGTTCTCCTATTTTAGCAGTTCTTAAGACTGGTGAGGATTTGATAAAGAAAAAATTATTTTGGATCATTCATAATGGTCACCCAAAAAATTTTGGACAGATTCTTGGGATGCTCACAAGCCTTTGATAACTCAGTTTCCTGATTGGAGGCCTTGGATGGAGGAGCTTCACTGAGCTAATTGGATAAAGGTGGCTAATTACTGTTGGTACCATACTGGTAATTCAAAGGTTGGTAGATGTTGGATCCCTATTGAGGATTGTCCTATTCAAATCCTAGAAAGGCAAAGACAAGATATCCAAGGCATCCTTCATATGATATCCCTCTCTTGGTCCCATGAAAAATATTATTTTGGATGGAACAACACTACTAAGGGTGAGTATTCAGTTGCTCAAGGTTATTTGACCTTATGCCATAATAATCCCAACCATTCTTCTAACATCTTTTCTCGATTGTAGGCTCAAAATATCTGGCCTAAGGTGAGGTTCTTTAATTGGCTTTTATTGCATCGTAGGGTGCTTACATGTGAGCAACTTATGAAGTGTGGTTTTCATGGCCCTTTTAGATGTGAAATGTGTGAAGATAATGTAGAAAATCTCAACCATATTTTTATTGAGTGTACTTTAGCCTCTGAGCTAATTACTGTTGGTACCATACTGGTAATTCAAAGGTTGGTAGATATTGGATCCCTATTGAGGACTATCCTATTCAAATCCTAGAAAGGCAAAGACAAGATATCCAAGGCATCCTTCATATGAGATCCCTCTCTTAGTCCCATGAAAAAGATTATTTTGGATGGAACAACACTACTAAGGGTGAGTATTCAGTTGCTCAAGGTTATTTGACCTTATTCCATAATAATCCCAAACATTCTTCTAACATATTTTCTTGATTGTAGGCTCAAAATATCTGGCCTAAGGTGAGGTTCTTTAATTGGCTTTTATTGCATCGTAGGGTGCTTACTTGTGAGCAACTTATGAAGCATGGTTTTCATGGCCCTTTTAGATGTGAAATGTGTGAAGATAATGTAGAAAATCTCAACCATATTTTTATTGAGTGTACTTTAGCCTCTGAGCTATGGAGGAGAATGGCCACTTTACTTGGCTTACAGTGGTCCAATTTTTTTACTTTTGAATAGCTTTGGAGGGATATGCCTAATCAAGAGGGTGTTTATCATTTTAATAGGTAGTTAGTTTGGATGGATTCTATCATTCTTCTTTGTAATATTTGGAATGAAAGGAACAACCAAATTTTTAATAAATATAGGAAGGATATTCACTATATTTTGCAAAAGACCATAGCCAACTTAGTTGAATTAGTCCATCAACTTCTTAATCACCCCCAAAACTCCCACCAAATATGGGATCAAGTGATGCAAATATTGAAGATTTAATCTTCTAAGGGCAACCAACTTAAAGGGGATGTGAGTATTAGTAATATGAATAGGACTAGAAATTGGCAACCTCCTCCTAAGGATTTTGGAAAAGTCAATACTGATGGAGCCTCTAGAAGGAACCCTAGAAAAGCCAGTGTGGGAGGAATTTGTAGACTTTCAGATGGCTCCCTAGTTTTTACTTTTGCTAAGAATTTGGGTATTCTTTCCAATAACCTTGTTGAGGGGTATGGTATCCTCAGAGGCCTTCAAGAGGCTACTAAGGTTGGATGGGAAAAGGTATTAGTTGAGTCTTACTCTCAACTTATGATTAATCTCTTGAAGACTCCTTCTAAGAATCATAAGGTGGATTGGAGAATAAAAATAATTATTGAGAAGATTCAATTAATCCATATGGGATTTTTGAAAGTTGATTACAATCATGTGGTCAGAGATCAAAACAAGAGTGTTGATGCTTTAGCTAATCGGGCTTTGGACAAAGGTGATTTTACTTGTTATGGCCACCCTCCTATCTGGTGGGCTTCTCAAATTAGGGAAGCTCTTCTTTCTATCATTTCTTTGGATGGCTCTAGTTCTGAAGGTACCTAGTTTCTTCATGTTTTTTTTTACTTCTCTTTGGTTCATTTAATTTTTTTTAGTTCCTTAGCTCATTCTATTCTTTATTTTGTTTCCTCTTTTGATTCTTGCCTTAATAGTCTTCTGGTCTAGATAGGTCATTGTTATGTTCAATTTTTTTTCTTTTTTCTTTTTTCTTTTTTTTGTTTAGTTTTTTAAGGTCGGTGGGTTCTTTTGTTTTGTTTTGTTTTTGTGTTATTTTTGTTGTTTTTTGTTGTTCATGTGTTTTTGTTGTTTTGTTTTGTTTTTTTTTAATGTTTTTTGTTATTGTTCTTGTGTTTTTTTCGTTCTTTTTCTTGGGTTTCTCTTTGTTTGTGTTATTTCATATTTTTATGTGTGAGTGTTTTCTATTTTATTTGTTTTTGTTTATTGTTTGTTGCTGGTTGTTTTTATTTTTATTTTATTTTATTTTATTTTTATTTTTTAGGTTTTGGTTGTGTTTATTTTTCATGTTTTTTTTTTTGTCTTTGTAGTGTTCTGTTGTTTTTGTCTTGTTTGTGTTTTTTTATGTAGTTCTTGTGTTTTTCTATGTCGTTTGTGTTGTGGTTTCTTTTATATTATTGTGTGTGTTTGGTTGTGCTTTTGTTTTTGACACACTCAAGGAGCATGTTTTTATTTTATTTTATTATTTTTGTTGTTATTTACTTATTTTTAAATTGGTTTTGTGTGTTTGTTTGCTCCTTGAGTATGTCAAAGGTGGTAGGCCAGGTCCGAGTCCTGGATGTTTTTGGTTGAATGGATACCCATGCTTCCTTGGGTCTAACCCAAAAGTGGCATCCCTTTTGGGATGTTTTTCACAAAATTAAAAAAAAAAAATCATTACAGTATTCCATGTAACAATCGGATGCTTGTAAAATTTTATCAAATGACTTACCAACTCAATTTTTTTATTTTTAATAAATGAGTGTATCAAGTCTCATATAAGCTAAAATTATGAAAAATAGGGGACAGCCTAGTAAGATAAACAATTTTATAACTTTCATGTTTTAAAATTATTCTACTAGATGCATAATTTAATAGTTCATTTTCACTCATTTCTTAATGATAATTTGGGTAATTTATAGGTAGAGTTGTAAGTTTATGGCAATGGTAAAGGTTTTTTCAGCTTTTGCTTGAGAGGTATAAGATTCAAATCTCACTCAGTACAAGGAGACCATGACCCCTTATAAACATGTGCAAATTCATTGAAAAAATATAAAAATATTAGGGTGGAGATTGAAGGTTCAAATCTCGGGCCTTGCAAGACTGAACGCTTGTCCCAACCTCAAGGGGAGCATGACCCCTCATAAACATGTGAAATGAAATGAAATATTTTAATTACATCCTCCAGACCCAAATATGGTCTATGGGACCCAATGTGTAAACTCGTTGAGAAAAATATAAAAAAATTGGGGGTGGAGATTCAAGGTTTGAATATTGAGACTTGCAAGAGTGAACGCTTGTCCCTTTCCTGGCTGAACGCTTATCCCTTTCCTGATACTTTCAGATGCATAAAATATTTAAAATAAATATCATATGATGATTAAAAAAATATTCTACTAAATGCATAATTTATTATAGGTCATCTTCCCTCATTATAAATAAAAGGTTTCGTAATGTTATGATAATTTGGGTAGCTTATAGGTTGTATTTCAAATTGATATTTTTAATG
>JAQPPZ010015998.1:0-61321 GCA_028583015.1 Wollemia nobilis | reverse complement strand
CTGCACAAGTATATCTATGAACTAAATAAACTAGTGCTAGAAGAACTCAAAAATTTGAAAGTGATTGTTAACAAGTGGCATGTGTTGTGAATTGATTTTTTATTGATTTGAATGCAAGAGTGTAGACATCTAAAACACGTCCTGTCGAGGGCGACTACTCATATGGAGATGCTACAAGACCATATGGAGGATCTTGGACAGACTCTAAGATAGAGCAGTGGTTCTAACCACTCAATTTAGGCATTTTGGCCTAAGCAGTCTGAACCGTAGTCTAGACCTACGGTCTCCAGTCTAAACTACGGTTGACACCTGCGGTCTGCAGTCTAGACCGCAACTGTGACTTGTGATCTTAACTGAAGTTTAGTTAGGCCTTCCATCCGAGCCAAACTAGTTGGAATGACCAAAATATCTAGAAGGAGGTAGTTGAAGGATGAAAGATTCTAGAGGCTTCCATCCCAACTGTCCTAACCAAACTTCTTGGTCTTGGCTTCTCCATGAAGCCACCCCTAGCCCTAGGGGCATGCTATAAATACCCCTTCTAAATGGGGAGAAAAGGAGAGCAAGCATTGGAGATTTGAGCAAATTGTGTATTCTAAGAGATAGAGTGATTGCACTTAATCCCTAACCCTTTTGCAACCATTCATGATGAATTGCATTATGGATGCCCTAGGTGCTTAGGAGGATCAAAAAATACAAATTTTGGAAAACGAAGGCCCTTCACATCGAATTTATCACCAAATCATTTTGAGGACACCGAAGGTAACCCTTGAACATCAATTTGGACAAGGATATTGAGCCCACTGCCCCTAATTTTGAGGGTAAACTTATCAGAGGTCAAACCGTGGCTGTCAATCATGGTTCGCAATGCAGATTTCTCACCAGAGCTGTTGTTTGCAATAGGTGATAGATCACCTTACTCTTTTCTTTTATGTCTGGCTAGTTAGGTTAGATTAGTTATTTTTGTGATTGAATAGCATTTTAGAAGACTTATGACCACAGAACTAGGCTAGATTCACATCTTATGCTTATGTTTCAATTAGGGCTAAAATACTTTCTTTATGCATGTTTATGTTTCATTTTCTATATTTGATCCATGCATAGTGTAGATGCTATTTTACTTTATGCTATTACATGAATCTTGATTCAGTTTGCATAGTTTAGCAGCTTTCTTTACACTTTCTTGATTATGCATGTTAATGGCATCATTCTGCATTTTACCTAAAAGGTCCTAATCATGAGAGGTTGCCTATCTTTTTTACATTCTTGTTGTTTCTTGACCATAGGGAACAATTCCAAATGAGAGATAAATAATCCAATCCCTTTCCCATTGCGAAGAAGAGGGTCATTGACACCCTAGAGCAGTTCATGTCACCCTAAGGGGAATTTTGGATCACACCTACCCTTGATAGGGATTAAACACTATTGTAATTAATGTATCAAATGGGTATCCATAATAGGGGCGAATCTGTAATTTGAATTCATTGAAATTAATAAAGGATTCCTTGTATTCACGTTATTTCTTGTTATCAAATTATGCATGCCTATTTGTGTATTTTTCTTTGATTGCGATAGTTAGATTGGGTGTGAGCCTTTTTACGAGTTACAAATGGCGATCACGACGGAACTCCACATTTCTAGCCCCTGAGTGCTAACATTTTTGTTTGTTTTATCTTAGGTGCTAACCGTAGCTAACAGCTACGTTTATTTTTTGGCCCGTGGCTGTCACCTATGATTTACACTGTAGCCCATAGACCAGAGTTGCGGTTTACAGCAGAAGCAGCAAACAACAGATAAACCACTTGGCAGCAGATCAAGAGTTGAGGTAGGTTCTATTTTCATTCTATATTCTGCATTTTCTCCTCTGTATTTTTATAGTAAGCGGAAAATCGATGACAAATTAGGTACATTAAAAGAAAAGAATCAATGAATAAGTCCTAATTTGCTTTCGCATTCTTTCCATTAGAAATGCGTTGCTAGGAACAACGGACCTCTAATTGTAGTCCGCCCTAGAATACAGTGACCTTGATAAAATTGTGTGGTTTTTTGCATGCATGAAGCCCAATTAGAGGCCATGTCATCGTAATTGCATTGTCATAACGTCATGTAGGGCATATCATGCATACCTTTTTGAATTTGAAATGTTCCTTCTTATGCATATCATGTAGGAATGATCATATGAATGCTCTTTTATGCATTTGTCTTTGTTTAAAGTAAAACAAACCACACACACCATGTTTCATTTTAAAAATTAGTGGCATTGGGCTCTCACATCCAACCTATTTGATTGAGACCAATAGTGGATGTCATTACCACTTGGTTGGCTCATTTGAAATTGTATTATCGGGACCCACTCGTTGCCAAGGCCGACCCAAGAACTGTCCTATCCATGCAAAATAGCATGCACTCATCTTTAGAAGGGTGTATCGTTGCACATGGTATCCTGGGTGAGGGTTGGTAGTACCTATGCTACTTCGTTGAGTATAGACTTCATTACCATATTTGACTTGTGCGAGTATATAGGTGAAATCCACTTAAACTGAGAATAAAATCCAATAATTTTGCAAAATACGCGAGAGTTTCTCATATTGATACAACACATTTTGAAACAACATCAAATAGTTTAGGGCACATTTTAAAATTTAAAAATAAGATAAGCATCATTGTATACCTTGTTTGATAATAAAAAATACATCTAGATGTTAGGTACACTATGGTGGATACACGGGATGGTCGGCAAAGGCGCAAGCCTGAGGATGATGACCAAGCCCCAACTGATTCACAATTACACGTGTCTAGTCCTCAACCACATGAGCAAACTGAATAACATTCGATGAGCATTAGAGGAGACCACTCGACACGAGGGGATCCCATTGAGCGTTCCCCTGATAGACTAGCATCAATGCATACTGTTATATGTAGATTAGAGCATGGGGCTTCTTAGCCTGAGGGTGCTCCACTCGGAAGCCATTATCGAGATCGTAGTGCACGTGCATCCACGGGATCGATCGAAGAGTATGTCGTGTAGGGGACCAGATTGGTACCCATGCACTAAGTCTATAGGGTGTACTATACCCCCACATTTTGAGTATAGAAGGAATAGAGTTTCGCCTAATCAAGGACAAGTAGATAGGCTCCCTGTTGAGCGCAAGTCTACCTATACTCCCATGTGTACTATAGCATGCAAGATCACCATCGATATGTCAAATGTGGGAGCTAATGGAAAACCACCCCATGAGAGGTGGAGGTCTAGATAGCTAGACAGTCTAGGTAGTGTGCTAGAGCATCTAGGCTGTAAGTCTTTGGCTCCACCCACTCATGCTCTGAGTGAGCATAGCGAGAGCACCATTAGAACTACTAGAGAGCATGGAGAGACTTCTAAGCACCCTCATGTCTCGCATCCAACATCCACGCATGGTGGCATGCAGCACAAGACACAACATAATGTCGATGTCGTCTTCATAGAAAGAGGCAAAAGCATAGCACATCAGTCTGATGGATACAGAACCCACAATGTCGCTCGTACAGAGCAAGCATATCAAAGGCCTTCGATGACTGACCAGGTTGAAAGATCATATCAACTTTCCTCTAAGCAAAAATTCCAACTCCTCCAAGATCAATTGGAGGATGCTCGCCTAGAGAGGCAGTGCATTGAAGATGAAGATCTTCAAGTGCAAAGGCTTACTAGACAAAGGTTGTATGAGCAGCGCTTGCGTGAGGAGCGCATCCTCATCTAGAAGGAGCATGTAGAGCAGGAAGATAGGTTGGCTAGGGCCAGCCTATACTCTCAAGACGAGCGTAGAGAGCAGGTGCATAGGAAGGTTTTTTTGCAATCCGACATGCACCATGAGCATGCAAGTGTTCACACTCATATCACTACCCATCATAGAGAGCGACCACATTTAGTTGACAATCAGAGGCAGCAACATTATGAGTAACAAGAGTGGATCAGATACAACCAAGAATATCCTAAGAATTCTTGAGCTGAGGAGGAGGAAGAGCAATACCCTCCACCTCGATAGAAGAGGAATGTACCTCCCAGGCTGACTCTACGCTGACTTATGGAGGAGGACTTTCTATATTTTGAGGCTTACAAATCTTTGGCTAAGAAGTTCAAGGCAATTGAGAGACAAGGTGCGACTGTCCAAAAGCCGATACTGAGGAAAATTCACAATGAACCTTTAGATCCCTTAGTACCTACGTCCCCATACCCAGAGCATTTTGAGATGCCTAGGTTAGACAAATTCAAGGGTGATGAAGAGGCACAAGAACATGTCACGAGCTTTCTGGATGCTTGCTTCTAGATAGAGAACAACGATGCACTGTTATTGTGTACGTTTGTCATGACACTCTCTGGGCCGGTCCAAGAGTGGTGTAATCATCTAAAGAAACATAGCATAAAAAATTTTGAGCAATTAGCTAATGCCTTTCTTGAACACTATTCCTTCGACGTCAAGAAACAGGCCAAATTTTCTGATATGGCTACGCTAGCTCAGCATGACAATGAGCCAATAGAACAGTACAGGAAGAGGTGGAGGATATTAATGGTAAAGTTGACATTCTCGATTCCTACCACATAATTAACCTGAATGTTTACAAAGAGTTATGCCAAGCACATCTCGCTACTGTTGTAGCTACAATAGTATGCCACATTCAAAGAATCTTACGTGCAAGCCAGGGTAATTGAGGATATCAAGTTGTAGGAAGGCAAATTGAAGCTAAAAACCAAGAAAGAGGGATATAAGAAGAGTACCTCAAAGCAATAGGGAAAGTAGGCCCATGTGAATCAGGTGGTACTGAATCTCCAAAATGAGGATAAGGGGCAAATGAAACAGAATTATCAAGCCCATCCTCCTCCTGCGCAATATGACCAACACAAAAATAACTACAAGGGAAATAACAAAGAGCAATTCCCACCTCACATATTTACACCATTGATGAAATCAATGACATTAATCTTTCATCAGCTCTAGGAGGCCAAGATAATAATATTACCCAAAGTCAAGATGGTTGATCCAAATCAACCCAAGCCCAAAGACTATTAGGAAGAGTTGTTTTACATATTTCATAGAGCGAAAGGCCATAACATCGAGGTGTGTTGGTCCTTCAAACACATTGTGCAAAATATGATAGAAAAGTGAGAGCTTGTAGTACCAGGTAATCCCCAGGCGCTAGACAACCAAAATATGAGGATTTTTAAAAATCCATTACCAAACCATGAAGCGCCCCATAACCACGCTAGCCAAGTCAATCAAGTGCAAGTCGAACCACCTACCCAGGGGTTCGTTGGTATGGTCAATGTTGTTACCAAACATAGGAGGTACGAACGGCCGAATAAACCTCGTGATCCCATTCAAATACAATCCATGCCCCAGCAGTGGTAGGCACAAAATATTCCAGGCCCACCAACGAGACTAGTGGTGACCATTAAGAGCAGGCTAGTTCAAAACTTGCAGATGACTCCTACGAAGTTGTCGATATATGAGCTTATACAACAGTCCCCTAGGCACAGGGAGACTCTTATGGAAATTCTAAGGTCCATTGAGGTATAATACTAAGACGCACAAGCATTCACAAACTTTGTGGGGAACGTACAACAATGCCATGAACCAATGATCCAATTCTACGATCACGAAGTTAAAATGGTTTCTGCAAGCGTGGCTGACCCACCACTACATATTATTGCATGTATTAACCATGTACCATTCAAAATGGTCTTGATTGACACTATTTCACTGATCAATATAATCACGACTCAGGAACTGCACCATTTGAAATTACCTAAATCACTCGTCGTACCAACCACCTTTACATTGAGAGCGTTTAATGATGGACTATGCTCTACGGTTGGCACGATTGCCCTACCTATTCAGGTGGTACTAAATACCATTATCATAATGTGTCATGTGATAGATGGTGCCTTGTAGTATAACATCCTATTTGGGAGGCCTTGGATTCAAGAAATACGGTGTGTTCCCTCGATATTGCATTAGTGCGTCAAGTATATACATGAGGGACAAGTTCATGTGGTTTCATCAGATGAAGAACCATTCAATTTCATGAACTTAGCAGATTTGTGAGGGGGTTTTGTGATACCATCAATGCACTTGGTAATACAACCCACATCACCAGTGAGGGTTCCAAGAGGTAAACAGGTGGTGCATGTTCAACCATCGGTATCTATATCAAACAAATATGAACATACCACTACAAATTCTCTGAGACTGAGTGTATCAAAAATGCATCAGAACGACAAGAAATTAAAGGTGAAATTGGGCAAGAAATAAGCAAATAACACGCCCGAACCAGTCACCATTGAGGTTGCCACTCCCATGGAAGTGGAGGAAGCCTAGGATCAAGTCAAGGATGCACCTCATCCTGCTTCGCCTATAACGTCAGCAAGGTCATCCGCATCGTAGGTGACTGTTCACCTAGCTAGCACAGGTCTAGGCAAATATCTTGTGCAAAATGTGACCTTCGATCCTATTTAAGTGACTACACAAGAGATAGGTCGATCGATAGCCCATCGATACCTAGTTGGATCCATAGTACCATTGGGCAAGCCACCCAACCAAACAAACTTTATTTATGTCGGGTTGGATCAAGTTCCAATGCAGGCACCCATGGAGGTGGATGATGACGAATAGTTCACAGTGAATGTTCGATACTTTTCCAACCCCGAGTATGCCATGCGTATTTTTGAGCTCTATCATTGGCATGGATATGGCCTTGGTATTTTTAAACAAGGACAAAGAACCCCTCTTGAACCACGTTATCATTTGGTAACTAATAGGTTCAGATTGGGATTGCAGATTCAAGGACATGACGATTTACTCGTTGTATCATTGGATTATTTGTACCTAGGTTTGGGGGACGACATGGATTTTAATCCGTATCATCCTAACATGTCTAGAATTTGGGGCAGCAACCCAATGGTGTCAATCATCACCATTGAGAGATCAAATATTGAACATGAAGAGTTCTCGAAGAATAACCCCAGAGGCAGCCTGGGTCATCAAAACTATATCACAACAGACGATACTGGTATGCAGGGGCACAACCCCATCATTCTAGGTGATCTCGATTCAGGATATATTTGTAGTGAAGATGTAGAGGAGTCCACCTCCAAAATTAGCAGACCGAGTTATGATGCAGATGTCGACTCCTCAAATGATGATCAATCCAAAGAGGAAATTGACCGAGCCTTCGTGGTTTCGACATTTCTACGCCATTTGCTACCTAGAGAGCAATTAGATGAGATACAAGAGCATTTCATGGTCAATAGTGATTATGAAGATGAGACAAAGTAGTCCTACTTAAGGCCTCTTCCAGCTAATCTCCCAATATTCATGGACACGATAGAGTAGCCTGCTCATAGTAGCAATCATAGCGATGAGGTTGATATGACCAATATGAGGCTAGTATATCCGCTACATCTATTTCCTATGGAGTCGAAGTATGTTATAGAACTCTTAACCCAGATCACTCTAAGAAGGAATCAGATCCCGTTTTTGCATCGATGTCATATATACGATCGTTTTATCTAGTATATCTGGATAGTGATGATAGCGACCATAGAATCATATACATGGGGCCATATCTGGCAAATCACTCCTTGCATATGGGTGAAAGTGAAATATTATATCTTTATAGTGATGATGAGGATTCATTGGAGATGGCCTATTTGGGGCCTCATCACCTGCATAATCAAAATCCACCTCGGGGTCTGCCACCTGTTATAGCTATAGGTTTGTGTCGAGATATTAATCTCCAATGCCGCCTTAGGGAAAGAATGAATATGGAAGAGGAATATCAAAGGTTCTTTCCCCATCCACTTAATTATGCTGATATGCTTGAGCCGATAGATCCCATTTTGCAGTTAGTGCACAGAGAGGATCCAATTTTTTGAGCATCCCACAGGGAGGACCCTTTCGTCCCCTTGCCATCCGAGCCAGATCTTGGGCATGAAATCTACATAGATGATGTAGATTTCAGTCCATGTGGTCCTGGATATTAATTCCATTCCATCAGCATGGTCTCCATTGATTTGACCACTCCACTCTACAATATAGCAGATATTTCCAAGCCATTACATCTAAATATGGATGCTATCGATTGGGATCACGTTGATTCGCCAGTAGAGCCTGAATATTTCTTCCTAAATGAAGAGATGTTGCAACCATTTCATTTTGTACCAGGTTACGCTTATGATGTCTATCACACTAAAAATGCTTCCAACAAAGAACATATAAATCTAGCGGATGACATCCATTTGATCCCTACACCTCATCAGCTTGAGGAGGGATCCCATATGTCAGTAGAGGAAACCTTCAAAGTGGATATCGGTAACAACCCCACCAATCCAAAGAAGGTTAAATTTAGAATGAATCTCACTCCAGATGAGCGCGCTAGCATCATCTCTCTGCTAAAAGAGATACCTAACCTTTTTTCTTGGACATACAAAGATATGCCTGGTCTAGACCCGAAGTTGGTTACTCATAATCTTTTTCTAGACCCATCTAAGAAGCTCGTTAAGCAGAAGCTCAAAAAGATGCATCCAATAGTAGCCTTAATGGTGAAATACAAATTGCATAAATTTTTGGATGTAGAATTTGTCATTTCCATCGACTATCCAGAATGGGTATCCAATATGGTGCCTGTAGGAAAACCAGATGGAAGGATCCGTATTTGTACATATTTTAGAGATCTCAACAAGGCAACACCCAAAGATTCATTTTTGTTGCCCACTATTGATGCTCTAGTATACTCTACTACCGGTCATGAAATGCTCTCCTTAATTGATGGTTTTTTGGTTACAATAAAATTTGGATTAAGCCCGAAGACCAGCACAAAACCGCATTTATAACGCCATGGGGAACATTTTGCTACAAATTTATGCCATTTTGTCTCAAAAACGCTAGTGCTACATACCAACGGGCCATGACATACATTTTTCATGACTATAGGCTCAAAATTTTGGAATATTATATCGATGATTTTCTAGCCAATTCATTGCTACGAGAAGAGCACGCGGAGGTCTTGATAAAAGTCTTTGATCGCCTAATAGAGCACAACGTCAGGCTAAATCCTAAGAAGTGCGTATTTGGCATAACTTATGAAAAAATTTAGGATTTATTGTCTACAAGAGAGGCATCGAAGTAGACCCAACGAAGGTCAAGGCCATTTTGGAAATGTGTTCTCCCACCAATATTAAGGAATTAAGGAGCCTCCAAGGCAAGGTAGCTTTGATAAAGTGATTTTTCACCCAACTATCGGATAAATGTTGACCAATGAATTGACTGCTACATAAGGGTGTCCTATTCAACTGGGATGAGGACTGCAAGGTAGCCTTTGCTGAGATAAAGCAATACCTGGCAACGCCACTAGTGTCAGCTCCACCAAGGCTAGAAGAGCCTTTTTTGCTATATATATCGGCAATAGACTTTGCGTTAGGGACCATGTTGGCCCAAAAGAATGTACAAGGTAAATAGTAAGCCATATATTACATTAGCCAAACCTTGGTGAGTTACGAGCTAGGATATGTATATGTGGAAAAGCTATATTTAGCAGTAGTGTTCGCTACCAAGAAATTATGGCACTACATGTTAAGTCACACAACATATGTGATATCAAAACAAAATCCTTTGCAGTATATGATGAGCAAGACATATCATAATACACGTACTGCAAAGTGGATCATGCTATTGATAGAATTCAATCTGGAATTCGTAAGCTAGAATTCCATTAAGGGACAGGTCATAGCAAATCAGTTAGCTGGGGTGCCACTATCCAATAGTAGGCCTCTGACAATCGAGCTTTCGGATGATGCAATTTTTGTAGTATCCGAAGCTCCTAAACCTAAAGAACTAGAGAAAAATATTGATATGAGTCTGTTCTTTGATGGTTCAAAGTGTGAGCAAGGAGCTGGTGCAGGGATAGTGTTTTTCACACCGCAAGGAGCTCCACTGCTCTTGTCATTCAAACTAGACTTCTCATGCACCAACAATAATGTTGAATATGAAGCCCTACTTTTGGACCTTTGTACAGTCATCGCCATGAATATCAAGAGATTAACATCTTTGGCGATTCCCTGCTCATAATTAACCAAGTGAAGGGATTATTTTAGTGTTGATTTTTGGTACTAAAAACCTATAAATATCTTGTTGCCACATATCTGGTTAAACTAGAATGGTACGACATCAAGGCAATCCCTCCTTCGTCAAATAGATTTGTCAACACCATGGCTTCTTTGGGATCCTTAATCCCTCAAAATCCATCTATTGACTTCACTACCATCCATGTCAAGATGCTCTCGCATCCTACAGTAGAGCGTGCAGCATTTGATAACAAATAATCAGTCAACATGATTAGTGTGGAACCAAAATTTGATTGGTTCTGCAAAGCTAAAGACTTTCTCAAGAAAGCACCCTGGGGGTACAGGTTATCTTAGCAGTCAAAGCTGAGGCTCATCTGAATTGGATGTCACAAATTCAAAACTTCCTAAAACTTGGTTTTGTCCCAGAGGGACTATCACGTGTCGCAAGACGCACATTTAAAAAGCGACTAAATTTTTCTTGTTAGGAGATATTTTGTATCGTCGAAGTTACGATGGAGTTCTCCTTCGTTGTCTTGAGGCCCAAGAGTCATCTTGGGAAATTTAAGAATCTCATGATGGTACATGCGATGACCATTTCAATGGCATGGCCATCGTCAAGCGCATCCTTTGAATGGGTTATTATTGGTCCACTATGGAGAAGGATTGCAATGTGTATGTCAGGAAATGCGTCAAATGTCAGCATCATGCTAATTTTACGCACCTGCCATCACAGGCCTTACAGCACATCCAAGTGGCTTGGCCATTTTCTCAGTGGGGTTTTGATCTAATTGGCAAGATCTCTCCTCCATCATCAAGCTGACATACATTCATCATTAAAGCTATTGAGTATTTTACAAAGTGGGTGGAAGCCATTCCCTTAACAACAACCATGTGAGCTCGCATAACAGAGTTCATAATGGAGCATATCATAAGTCATTTCGGGGTACCATCCAAAATAGTTTCGGATAATGGAACTTCTTTTAAGAAAAAAATTGTGCGAGCTTTAACCTCTAAGTACCGCATCAAACATAGTTTTGCATCTCCATATTATCCACAAGAAAATGGGTAAGCTGAGGCCTCAAACAATACTGTGGCAGCCATCTTGAAAAATATAGTGCAGGAACACCATAAGGATTGGCATACACAGCTACCCCTTGCATTATGGGCTTATAGAACTAGCATTCAGACTCCCACTGGGGAAACTTCGTTTTCACTAGTATATGGCACTAAGGCCATTATGCCCTTAGAGTTGTAAATTCCAACGCTGCACGTCGCATTG
Source organism: Wollemia nobilis (assembly GCA_028583015.1). Taxonomy (NCBI): domain Eukaryota; kingdom Viridiplantae; phylum Streptophyta; class Pinopsida; order Araucariales; family Araucariaceae; genus Wollemia; species Wollemia nobilis. The sequence continues at coordinate 49,949 of JAQPPZ010015998.1, read as the reverse complement.
AAAGAGTTCATCGATGACGACGTTGCATGGTAAGCTCGCCTAGATCAACTGACGCTGCTTGATGAACGTCATGTGAATGCCCTTGAGCATCTCCATGTTTATCAGGAGTGACTCAAACGAGCTTACAATATCAAAGTCCACTAGAGAGATTTTGAAGTTGGGGATCTTGTGTTAAAATAAAACCAACATAACTCGAATTTGTCGCCCAATATGCGAGATAAATTTATAGCTAATTAGCTAGGACCCTATATCATATCTAAAAATATTGGTCCAGGTACCTATCGCTTAGCGTTGCTAGGGGGTGTTGAGGAGCTTGAACCTCTCAACATTATCCATATTAAGGCGTTTTATGCTTAGAGAGTGTAAAATAAAAAGCTCCAAAGGCATATTTAGGCCCTTTGATCAGTAAAAAAGGCACCAAGGATTTATAAAATTGCTTGGTCAACCCAAAGGCTTCGAGAGTTCCTATAACTACTTGAACATCCCAAAAGGCTCCAAGCTCTCATTCGAGTGATTTGGTCATGTCATAAAAAGCTCCAAAGGCATCTATAATCCCTTTGGTCAATCAAAAAGGTACCAAGGATTTCTAAAAATCGCTTGGTCAACCCAAAGGCTTCGAGGGTTGCTTAAAGCCACTCGGTCATCCCAAAAAGGTACCAAGGATTTCTAAAATTGCTTGGTCAACCCAAAGGCTCCGAGAGTTCCTGTAGCTTATCGGTCATCCTAAAAGGCTCCATGCCCTCTTGTTGAGAGTTTGGTCAACTAAAAGGTTCCAAAGGCATTTGTAAGACCTTTGGTCAATTCAAAAAGCTCCAAGGATTTCTAAAAATTGCTTGGTCAACCCTAAAAAGCTCCAAAGTCATATATACTCATCGTTTGGTCAAATATGAAAGCTCAAAATGTATAAAAGTTTGAAAATATATAAAATTCCAAAAAATTTGGTAAAGAATAAAATCCAAAAACTTTTGTAGTTTGTATTTTCATATATGTATTCACATCATCATATTGCATTTAAGCATTTGTCATTCATTGCATTCCACAGTAGAGTGTAATGTATCTATCAAAATCTTAAAAATGATCACACGTTTGTGTTTCAATCATGCACCCTTGCATTTATCATAATTCATTGCATTCATACACGATACCTATTGCGGATAAATATGTATGTATATTAAGTTTTCTAGTCACTTAGCCATACCTAGTGGGTTCTTCAGATATTATAGAAAGCTTGATTTGCTATTATAGACAAGGTCATTAGTTGGGATAGTGCTTCAACATATCAAAATCCCATCACTAAGAAAAACAATATAAAATCCTACTAAGACAAGAGATGATGAAAGCTACAAAAGCAGTCTTAGGTATCTAGAGAGATGGGTTTCACGACCTGCTTATCTTGCAAATAGTCGGTTTAGAAAGGTGTACTTTGGCAAAAGGACAAGAATTTTCCCTATAAATCCCAAAGTCACGAAGTTTAAATCCCAAGTTACAAAGTGCAAAAGTACAAATTTCAAGTTCAAAATGTAAAGTGACAGTGAATCAAAAGCACTATAAAAATCCCTTGCTCAAAGAAAATGGTAACACATGGACTAACAGTGATTTTTATCACTACATATGAGCAAGTAAGAAGGGTGAGAACTTGAATTCCTATATTGTCCACCTTTTGAAATCCATAGAGTGATCCCCGATCGTAGTAATGGATTGGAAGAGTCCTACCTGCAATCGGAGGGGTAGTTCTATTGGGTGATCCCAAAACGTAGCAATGGGTTGAAAGAGTCCCGCCTGCATTTGGAGGGGTAGCCCTGATCAATTTGCAAGATGAGCTAGCTCTAGGTACCTAGGATTATCTAGTTGTATAAGTCTAATCAAAGCTAAAAAAAGGATGGTACGATCATATGAGGAACCCTATCTCACATATGGGTTGAAAGAGTCCCGACTGACATACAGGGTATGATTATGATCTATCTGAAAATACTCACATGCACACACAGGGATAATTAATAGTTGGGTCTGTCATGACAAAATCCTTGTCCAATAAAAGCCTTGTATAGATAGTATGTGATTTTTGAAGAAGTCTACTAGGGTGTTTGAGTTTCAAGGAAAACCCCAAAAATTTCTCTAATAGCAACAAGATACCAAATATCATTAAACATCAAAAATACAAGTCATTCATTCGTTAGAATGCATTTTAAAAAGCACAATCAAACATATAGGATAGATACTGCATGAATATCAAAAATGATTTTTAGATGGCCACTAACTATATAGTGCAGCAAAGAAAAATATACAGAATGACATATTCATTCATTAGCATTATACCAATCCATTTCACTGCATTTCATATATGGATGATTAATTGATTAAGTTATTGTAATGAGAATTATCAATTATTTTGCATGATTGTCATACATTCTGTGGTGTCGCATTTTAAAATTGATATATACAATTTACATTCATTCTTTATGTTTTAAGTGATTAAAGCATATAGGTTCATTCCCATTAGATTACGATTATGTACATAATGCATTACCATACAGTGCATAGCATGCCATAACTTCATAAAAATAAAAGCATGCCAACAAAGCAAAAATAAATATGCATTCAAAATAAATACTACATCCATTTGCATCCATTATATATGGCACATCTAATCATATAGATCACTGCATAACATCATCATCATAAAAAATATAGCTATCTAGTGCATGTCATCCATACATTACATCATATAAACATTGCATCATATCAACATAGCATCACATAAGCATTGCATCCATGTGCATAAAATAAACATAAAATCAAAATTAAACATTAGATACACATAATGAGCCAAAAATACCAAGTCATATATATATATATATATATATATATATATATATATATATATATATATATATATATATATATATGTGTGTGTGCAAAAAGAGTACATATGAGGAGTATCAAAATACCCACAGGCTACAAAGCGTGTAGGTCCTCGACCTTACACTCAAAATGAATACAACATAGCAAAAGTATAGTCTGCATCTAGTAGAGCCCAGTTCTAGTTTGCTCCCCCTATACCGGAGCTCTCGTCACCTCCCTCAGCAATGTACTCTGGAGCCTGCTCTCCTTTCTACACTGGAACCTGTGGTGGGTCCTACTGTGGGTCCTACTTGACTCCAAATCCTAAGGTGTCCAACACATGAGAAACTGGTAACTACAGCAGGCTAGTCCCCTGACTGGCGATCCCTGAAGTATATCCTGCATCTCTAGGCCTAAAATGCGATGTTGCCCCATGTGTGCTAGAGGACCTATGCATCCTCTCAGTCCTATGATTCCTATGACCTAAGCTCACCATAGACTACCTTGAGGTCCTATGCCTGGTACACTGAGACTATGAGGAGAAAGGATCCTTAGGAACCTGTAGCCTATGCATCTCAATATAAAAGACTAGCTTATCAACGTGAGCAAGTCAGGCTACATGCATCTCATTGGTCATCATGACCATACTGCACAGTCGCTCTACCTCAATAATCAAATATTATGCAGTTACTGGTGCTGTTGGAGACCCCATAGTAGCCTGAGGAGGTGGAATAGCCCCCCTCGATACCTAGAGGATATCCCTCTCATCCTCTACTGTAGTCTGTTGTTCTTGCGCTAACTCTATAGCAGTATGCAATCTCTAAGCCTGGGCCTCTACATATGTATCTCGCATAGTCAGATCTTGTATCTGATCTTGCACCTTAGTAATGCACCTATCCCTGTCAGCTACTCTCACCTCTAGAGTGGTGATAGTAGTATCTTTCTCTAGCTGTTACATATGAAATCATCCTAGATGACTCTACAAGTCATCCACCTAAGCTAAGAGCTAACCATCTACGCTATCGAGAGGGACCTCACCCTCCTCTAAAGCCTCCTCATCAAGGTCAACCTTGAGAGCCTCTTCAATGGTGGACGCTACACCTCAGCCATCCTCTGTCCGCTAGCGCACATTGTGCCCGTCAGGATCTGCCTCTACCTCTACTTGGTCTGGATCTCAACCTAGAGGTCCTACGCCATACCATCTAAACATGGACCACCACCTGTCATCCTCTAGAGTGGTCCTAGTAGTCTCAACTCCAGTCTCCTGGTAGTCGTCAGCAACATCTCCCAGAGGCTTCGAAATGACCCACTATAGATCGTGCTCTACGACCAAGAGTTGATACCTGAGAGGGATATATGAAATATCCTGTACGATCCTAAACTACTATAGAACCTGAGAGTAGAATTGGTACTCTCAAATATCATCCTTACGAATGATCAACCATCTATCATGGTGTGTCTGTCTCAGCCACTGGCCCTCCTCTGGCCACGCTAGGCAATCCATATAGGGTCGACACTGAACATCATTCGGGTCAAGTGCCATGAACTGAGTAATATAGTGTTGGACGTCACCAACATGGATCCTACTACAGGTACCTCCTCCTCATGAGGCCAGTAGGTGGTATAACACTGATGATCATCAGCAATAGCAGTAATTCGTAGTGGCAAATCTGTAAGACGCTTGATCCAAATGTGCTGCCACCTCCATATCTATAATAGAAGACTATAGTTGAGGCTCTTACATCTACAATCTGTAATCTGGTATAGCTCCCTGTAGAGCTGACATAGTAGGGTGCTCCTCCAAGCTAGAAGTAGAGGTGCCTCTGTAGAGCTCTACAGCACCCTCCAGGTGGTGGACAGGAGGTTCCAGGGAATCCTCAGGCTCGAGGAGTTTGGAAGCACAATATGTACTATGAGGTGCATAAAGAGGGCTTATTGTGTAGATAATACATCCTCATGGTACCACTCACCAATGTGCACCTCTCCATGGTCAATCACGTCCTGAGCATCCTCGCTCCGGTCACCAAAGATAGTATTAAAAAAAACCTCCTTTACCTTGGAGGTAGACGAGACGATAGCCTCACCATCAATGGGGATCCTAAAGATCTTGTAGACGTCCTCTAAATTAATAGTTATTTCACCTATAGGCAGGTGAAATATGTTGGTCCATGCATTCCAGCACCAGGCCAACACAGTCAAGTAGGATTGATCTACCCTAATAGTGGGTAGATCCATGACGTATCCTAACTCGATAGCTCAAAACCAATCTCGATCATCATCGGATAAAACCTCACGAAGAGTCTTCAGAATATTCAGCTCTAGGGATCTATAAGTCAATATCTAGAATAAAAAGCATAATTTAAGACAAAATCTAGCTAACTAGAGCTAAAAACAAGACAAAAAAAAAGCAGCAACAGTAAACCGTAGCTGAAACCTACGGTCCCCAATTTGTAAATTGGGAATCACAACTGAAACCTGTGGTCCCCAATTTTCCAACTGGGAACCACAGCTACCAACTACGGTTTAGGAGTGGCATCCATTTTGGGTACCCTCCTAGGCCACTAAAGCATAAAATTAAATTCTTAAAGCTAGCCTAGACTAGTGGGGTTCATTACCAGTAGTTTAGTGAGGTTCATTATCTGCATTACTTAATGTAGTTCATTTTACTGGTATTGAGTGTGTGGCATTGGTTTTGACTTACTTTACCCACACCCTACCCCAAACTAGTAGATGGTTGATCAGGATCTGCCATTGAGGTCGAGGAGTATAATCACGGTAGAGTGTGGTAGCATTTTAGATCAGGAAGGGTCTTCTCACTCTCAGAGCTCTCAGATTGCTAATGTTTGCCAGGAAATAATAAAAAATTTCAAATGGGAATTCAATTTATAGGTTTTCCTAGTCTTGGTGAACCGCAGTTGACACCTGCGGTTCCAAAACTAGGGCTTTTCCGCTCGTAGGTCTGACCCGTTGTTTACAAAATTTTGAAATGCAAACCGTAGACCGTACCTACGATCTGCAAATAACATTAAATGCACTCAAAACCCACCATGGGAAGGTCTAAAAGAGAAAATTAATGACTTCCACCGGATAAAAACTCAAAATCAATGATTAAAATTGCAAATTTGGTGATGTTAAAAGCACCCAGACCAATAAAATACATGCAAAATTAAAACAAATAAAACAAATAATTAAAAACCAAATGCACCTCGTATTCAGTGATTTATCCTATACACTTGGCAGTTGCAGTGAGTTGCGATCCATGCAATCCGAAAAGATGAGTAAATCACCATAAGGACATTTGGGGTAAAATTATCATTTCTTTTATGACATCTTTCAGCAAATCATCGAAAAATATGATTCAACACAAGTCTAATTGCATTTGTATCATTTTGATTCCTTAAGATGACTATTGTAGCTTGACTGCTCCAGGGGATAGAAATATGCCAATACTACTAAGAGTTGCAATCATAAGCTGAACTAGGCCTAGCCAAGGCATTAAAAGGCTCAAATCTTAATTTGTTCAAGATCATTCATTATGGTCAAGCGATTTTGTCGCTTCATACATTGTCATTACCCTCATCAACTCGTCGCTTGAGGGGTAGTCATAATTTCATAATCATAATCAAAGTTAGTAGAAGATCCTGAGATCGTAGATCCCTTGATCTTGTCAAAATTGCATTCGTTCTTGCGAATCATTGTCAACAACTATCATAAGCTTCCCCCTTTGCTTGGGGTAAACAACAAATATGATAATTGGTTTGTAACTCTCATCCTTCAGATTTATGGTTTAGAAGATACCCACACTTGGCATTGATACTATCCGAATGTCTGATGAGGAGTGCAGACTTGTCAAAATGTAAGCCTTTGTAGAAGAAATGATTCTAAGATGCGCGTCCTTCTGCTAGACCTAGAGCATCTAATGTTGATTTGACTAATGATCATCATAGAACCTTAGACATCATTTTAGGATGTATATTTTTTCTCAGCGTTGTTCAATCTCACAATGCATCTCAAAAGTGGTATATGTAGACACCTAAAACACGTCATGTCGAGGATGACTACTCATATGGACATGCTACAAGACCATATGGAGGATCTTGGACAGACTCCAAGATAGATCAGTGGTTCTAACCACTCAATTTAGGTATTTTGGCCAAAGCAATCTGAATTGCAACCCAAACATGTGGTCTCCAGTCTAAACCGTTGTTGACACCTGTGGTCTGTAGTCTAGACCGCAACTGTGACCTGTGGTCTTAATTGAAGTTTAGTTAGGTTTTCCATTCAATACAAATCGATTGGAACGGCCAAAAGATCTAGAAGGAGGTAGTTGAAGGATGAAAGATTCCAGAGGCTTCCATCCCAACTATCCTAACCAACCTTCTTGGTCTTGGATTCTCCATGAAGCCACACCTAGCACTAGGGGCATGCTATAAATACCCCCTCCAAATGGAGAGAAAATGAGAACAAGCATTGGAGATTTGAGCAGCGAAGCCCTAGTGAATTGTACACTAAAATTGAGTATACTAAGAGAGAGCTATTGCACTTAATCCCCAACCATTTTGCCACCATTCATGATGAATTGCATTATGGATGCCCTTGGTTCTTAGGAGGATTAAGAAATGCAAATCCGGGTAAACGAAGGCCCTTCACATCGAGTTGACTGCCAAATCAGTCTAAGGACACTGAAGGCAACCCTTGAACATCAATTTGGACAAGGGGATTAAGCCCACTACCCCTAATTTTGAAGGTAAACTTATCAGAATTCAAATCATGGCTATCAACCACGGTTCACAATGCAGACCACTCACCAGATCTACGGTTTGCAACAGGTGACAGATCACCTTACTATTTTCTTTTATGTCTGGCTAGTTAGGTTATATTAGTTATTTTTATGATTGAATAGCATTTTAGAAGACTTCTAACCACAGAACTAGGCTAGATTTACATCTTATGCTTATGTTTCAATTAGGGCTAAAATGCTTTCTTTATGCATGTTTATGTTTCATTTTCTATATTTGATCCATAGATAGTGTAGATGCTATTTGACTTTATGTTATTACATAAATCTTGATTCACTTTGCATAGTTTAGTATCTTTCTTTACGCTTTCTTGATTATGCATGTTAATGGCATCATTCTACATTTTACCTAAAAGGGCCTCATCACGAGAGACTACCTATCTTTTTGACATTCTTGTTGTTTCTTGATCGTAGGGAATAGTTCCAAAGGAGATATAAAGCATCCAATCCCTTCCCCATTCCGAAGAAGAGGGTCATCGACACCCTAGAGCATTTCGTGTCACCCTAAGGGGTATTTTGGATCACACTTACCCTTGATAGGGATTAAACACTATTGTAATTAATGTATCAAATGGGTATCCCTAAGAGGGATGAATTTGTAATTTGACTTCATTGAAATTAATAAGGGATTTCTTGTATTCATATTATTTCTTGTTATCATATTATGCATGTCTATTTATGTATTTTTCTTCGATTGCGATAGTTAGATCGGGTGTGAGCATTTTTGGTGGTTACACTAAGTTCCAATTCTTATCTTTGATTTAATTTGATAGCCCTAAAACCCTGTTAGTAGTGTTCCTTTTATCTTCAGATTTAATCCTGAAAAAGCAAAAGAGTGTTGTGGATAAACCACTTCGTTTTTTAATCTTTGCTTTAATGTGAGATTTGATGTTAGTAATAGCAGTTAGTGGGTTCAGTTTTATCTGGAAAATTTAATGACCTACTAAAACAAAGTAAGCAAAGTTAGAAAAGTTAGCAAATTTAGCATTCCTTAATTATCTGCACTTAATGTGAAATTGTAGGTTAGTAAAAGTTAGCAATTCCTTTTATCTTGAATTAAAATATGAAAAAAAATAGAAAATGTTGGGAATTGCCCTTTTTCTTTTTAAGCTTGTGACTTTAATGTGAATAATAGCAGTTAGTCACCCTTCCCTATATATTTTATATTTTTATTTAATGATGAATAAAAAGCGCAAAAAATAAATGCCTTTCAACCTGCAGCAGATTTCAAATAATGAGCAAATTATACAATTAAAAATAGATTATTTGAAAGTTTCTTAACTCCAAATCCCAAGGTCAGATTTATCAATAAAATAAGACCTTTAGAGGGTTTGAGTATATGAAAATAAGAAACCTGCAACTTTGGTAAAAAAATAGAAAATACAAAAAGAAAACTAAGCTAGTAACAGAAAACTAAAAATATGGAACAACACAATGTTTCTAGATCTATGCTCCCCCACCCAGCAAACCCAGAGATATGAGAAAATATCAAAGAATACTTGGTCTAATCAAACCTGTAGCAGCACAACCTGCATTAGAACAAGTGCAAACTCCAAATGAAAAACAAATTTCACACCCCTCGGATCTTCATGCAGTGTGACCTTTGCAGCGTCAAACACTGGACAAAAATCCTGGACAGTGTGAAGAACAATAAAAAATTTAAGACACAATTCTCTGAAATTTATCTCCTCTAGTACTTACTCACAAGGTGTAAGTTCCCAGATTGAAAATGTATTAGTAGAAATAAAAATCCTTGTATTACCAAAACTCTCCAGCCCCTTGTTCGCTTTTGAAATCCCTATTTAAAACTTTCAGTGCAAACTCTTTGTTTTCATCTTCCGCATATTTCGTCTTCATTTCATTTCAAGGAAAACCCTTCGTCTTCTTTTGTGTTATTGAACATTTCCTTTTAGGTCCTTTGAAATCCTTTTTTTTTTCTGACCTTTTACAACTTTTCGTTGCCTCTTTCCCTTTTTCTAATTTCATTGCTTGTGCAAATGAGAAAAATTACATATACAAGAGTAATGCCATATTCATATTATAACTCCTTAATAAAATTCCCCTAAGGAATCATATCTACGTGCTTCATTTCATTTCTTTAAATAAAACACTAAAAAAGGGGCAAGGAAATGCTATTAAAACAATAATATATGTGCCCTTTTCGACACATGTCGACCTCGCCTTTCCGTCGGAGGCCCATCACGTCACTTTGCATTGTTGGTTGTGCTACCATGTCATCGTCTTCATAGCTCATGGTGGTTGAAATCTTGTAGTATGCTATCTTAATCCCGTCCAATCTGTTATATCAATCTCATCCTCACTCGAGTTTTGAATCTCTGATGCTACTCACCGCTCCACATCGTATCTTCTCTAACACACCCTTGGGCCTCATCTTCGTAGCTCCTATAATCATATTACAGTGACCTATTTGCAGCTATTTTCACATCATGTGCAGATTGCGAGCTCCATTATACACAGTGTATTGCAATTGTCGTTGGACTATTCAATGAACATCATGGGAAAAATATGTCATACATTACACTCGGTTGTTATACACTGGGGCTTCTCGTCGACTCCTTAAAAATTTGTAAAAATTTTCTATTTGGTTTCTCAACATCCATGTGTTGCTCACCATCAGGTACATTTCTCACCAACATAAGCTTCAAGACCGTCGCACCTTCGTTCGATGAATTCACATAACCTTCGACTTTGTCGACGTAGCGTTCCAAGCAATATTAACAACTATAATTATCTCGATTGCCAGGTTTCGACTGCCTTATGCCTCTAATTACACCTTCGCATGTCTTCATCGTTATATCGCATCAATTTTCATCCTCATGTTGCCTTATTAGCTAGACCACAACAGTTTCGTTAGTACCCGTTTCTCTATCCAAAACTACCCTTATTATTATAGCCATTATCCTCCCATTTGTCGGATTGTCATTTAGTCTGTACTATCACCCACCCATCATGGCCTACACTATGGTCATCGACCATATTGCTAAATTTGACATCCTTGAATCTCGTTGGCTTTGACCTCGATGAAGTCACTTCGACAAAAATAGCAGTAACGTATTCCAGACAGTCTTCATTGTTATAGTCGAGACATTTTTTGACATATCAGTTGCGATGTAGCCGGGGTCGCTATGAAACTTGGACATATATGCGAAAGGGGAGAAAACATATCTCATAGTTGCTATATCACTGTTGATTACTTTTGGACGAGATATTCCATGATGGAATGTCAACCTTGTTTGGTCCCTTTTTTCCATTCTGAAACTCCTCTTCTTTTACCGCACCTTTCTGAGAGATTCCAATTTTGTACCAACTGCTACGTCATTCCACCAAACTGCCATGTCATCAATGCTCTGTTACATGAATCTATCATCATCGAGGGTAATCAAACTACCACATAGTCCTTAATTTCCAGTCATTGATCCCGGTCATCCTCGCCCCATCGAGAATTCACCTCCATGTTACCACATCACTTATCCATTTGCCTATGGATGGGAGGGAGTGGTTTTGTTATACCTAATTTTATATTTTTGCATGAGTTCCCGAATCATCGTTGAATTAAATTTGGGTCCTTGATCAATTTTTATCTCTCTTGGAACATTAAACCTTGTAAAAATAGATGAATACAAAAATTCTACTACAGTATTCTCTTTTGAATCACGTAAAGCCTGCACTTCAACCCACTTGGTAACATAGTCAGTATAAACTAAGATAAACCTCTTACATGTTGATTGTGGATTAATGGGTCCTACAAAGTCCATCCCTAATTTATCAAATGGGTCTATGTGAACATGTGGTTGGAGTGGCATCTCATATTTGAGAGTAGGTCTACCCATCCTCTGGCATTGATCACACTGGCTCACATGCTTGGCTACATCTTTGAATAGTGTAGGCCAGTAATAACCAGCCTGCAACACTTTGTATGTAGTCCTTTTTCTTGCAAAATAGCCACCACAATGTTCATCATGGCAAGATTTCAATATTTCTATTATCTCATTCTCAACAACACACCTTCTCATAATCTGATTAGGCCCTGTTTTAAACAGGCACCCATAAATCCATGAGAAGTTTACACTTTTTTCAATTAAAGTTTATTTTTCATGAGGTAAAAGTGTAGGGGATACTTTACCAATGGCTAAATAATTAGCCATATCTATGTACCATGGTATCTATTTATTTAGAGTAAACAAATGCTCATCTAGAAATTTACCATCTGTAGTTGCATCATTTAGAGGTATCAACCTGGACAAGAAATCAACCACCACATTGCCTTTACCTAGCTTATCTATTATTGTCACATCAAACTCCTACATTAGCAATAGCCATCTAATAATTCTTCCACTAATACCAGGTTTGTTTGTTAGGTATCTAATGGCTGAGTAATTAGTATGTACAAAAACCTAATATCCTATAATATAATGACAAAAAAATTTAAGAGCATGTATAACTACAAGAAATTCCTTTTTTGTGATAGTATAATTGAATTCAGCACCTGTGATGTGTTTACTGATATAATAGATGGCATAAAAATCATCACCATCCTTCTATTCCATCATTGATCCTATTGTATTATTATATAAGTATGGTCCAATTTGGACCTCTTAGTACTGGGGTAGTAATCAGTTTTTCCTTTAAAGTGGTAAATGCTTGTTCATGTTCCTCTATCCATACAAACTCTATATCCTTTGATAACAATGTGCTCAAGGGTTTAGTAGTTTTTCTAAAGTATGCTATAAACCTCCTATAGTAACCAGCTGATCCCAAGAAACTACGGATATCCTTCTATGTTTTGGGAGTAGTCAGGTTTTGGATAACTTCTATCTTCTTCCTATCCACTTTGATCCCATATGGAAAAAAATGATGTCCTAAAACTATCCCTTGCTACATTAGCATGTAACATTTCTCATTACTAAGGAACAGGTTAGTTTCCTCACACCTCTCAAGTGTTTTCTCCAAATTTTCTATGGATATTTCAAAATTTTCACCATATACAGTGAAATCATCCATGTATACCTCTACAGTTTCTCCAATCATGTTAGAGAATATGCTCAAAACTGCCCTATGAAATGTGGCAGGTGCATTGCACATACCAAAAGGTAAAACTTTGTAAGCAAAAATCCCCCAAGGGCAAGTAAATATGGTTTTATCTTGATCTTCTTCCCCTATTTGGATTTGATTGTATCCACTGAACCCATCCAGGAAAGAAAAATACTTCTTACCTAATAAGGTATCAAGGACCTAATCTATGAAGGGTAAGGGGAAGTGATCTTTCTTAGTTGCCTTATTCAGCAACCTGTATTCCACACAAATTCACCACTTGTCATTTTTCTTGGGCACCACCACCAAAGGTGATACCCATTCACTGTATGAAATTGGGTAAATGAACCTAAATGTTAGGAGTTTTTACAATTCAGTTTTGATAATTTCCTTCATTGTTGGATTCATTCTTCTTTGTGGTTGTATTAATGGTTTAACCAAGTCTTCCAGATATATCCTATGAGTATATGTTTTAGAATCTATTCCTCATGTTCGAATAGTCCCAAGTAAAGGCATCTTGATGTTTTACCAATATTTTTTTCAATTTTATTTGTTGTACAGTTGTCAAGTTATCATCTATGTTCAACACTCTACTAGGTGCAACCTCTATTTGTTGAATATGATGGATTTTTCCTACCACTAATGGTAACTCAGGAGGAGGATAGGAGGGTTCCCCTTGGAAAAATTTTGATATTACCCTATCCTCATCACTCTCATCTTCCAATTCATCAAGTTTCATGATAGATTGGATCATTGATAGACCACCAATATTCTGATTTTCATTTTTAGGTTCTCTCAATACTTCTTCAGATTGTGCAAGTGGATGGATGATCAATTTTTTTATGTTTTTTTTAGGATGATCTCTACAGCTTATGTAAGAATTGGTTGTTTCCATCCAAGGTCTACCTAATATTAATGGATATCCACCCAACCCAGACTTGGATTGTAACACTAAGAAGTCTACTAGATACTCCCATGCATCCACTGTAACTATGATATCCTCCAATATTCCTTCTGGGATCACTATAGACCTATTTACCAACTGAAACATAATATTGGTTGGCTTCAGGTTAGATAGTTTAAGCTTTTGCATGGTTTATTTTTGCATGACATTAATGGTAGCCCTCAAATCTACTAGTTATTTTTTGGTAAAACGTAACCCTCTATTTGTACAGTTAGGATAGGGCTTCCTGGATATGAGTATTTTTGGCTGTAGGTGTTCCCTAACATGAGATCAGCTAACTGACCCACCAAACTGATTGACTTTGCAAGTTTTCTTCTTGAATTCTTCAAAAACAATTCTCTTATGGCTTTACCATACATAGTAATATATCTTATGGCCTAAAAGAGAGGGATTGTGACTGTTAGGTTCTTTAGAGTAGAGAGAATATCAAATTTTGATTGTACTAGTTTTTTAGGTTCCTAAAATCTTCGTGGAAAATGTGGAACCTCTTCTCTATTATTTATATATGCTGATTCTTCTTTTACTTCTACTATAAGAGGTGATTCCTCTTTTCCTAATTCTATGTTCTCCTCCTCTTCTACCAGAGGAGTGACTTCTACACCTACTTGTTTTCCATACCTTAATTCTATTGGACTATAGTCTACTTTAATATTGTACATGTGGTACATCTAATCTCTACTTGATAAGTTGGATGTTGTTTGTTATTTGGATTGGTTGTAGGTTGTGCTTACTATTGAGCAGGCCTGAAAGGAGGAGGAGTTGGCAGGGTTAGCTATAGTGGAACTGTAGTAGCCTACTATGGGTTTTGATTCCAAGCATTATGGTTCCTCCACTGCTGCCTAGGTTGCTGGTATTGTATTCATGGATAGGGGTTGTAAGGATTTACTCCTTGGATATCCTGATTCCAAGGTTGTTGTCCCCACTAGCCCATATTAGGTGGTTGAGCTTGACCTTGATTCTAAAAAATATGGCATTCCTATTGGCATATTTTTTTCCATAGGATACTGTTGCTAGTTTCTCCTATTACCCATAAAGTATGTTTTTGCTGCCTGAGGTTCCTCTCTAGGTTTTGATAACTATGAACACAACTTTATTTTGTGATCTTTTGAACATACAACACACACTCAAACTTTATTTTTTGGATATTCGTTTCTAGGGTGTTTTCCCCCACATTTGGGACAAAATTAGGCCAATGCTACCTCATTATCTTGCTTATGGTGTCCATTTTAATATCCATAGATGATAACATCTCACTCTTGAGGTCTTCCAGCATATTGCCTATTTCGATTTTAGTGACAGTGGTTGATTGTTTGATATTTCTAGGGATCAACTTACCTTTCTTTCTTGAAATTTTTTGACACAAACGTTGAATATCATCCATATGATGTTGATAAATATCCCCTTCATAAATTATATTTAAGGCTTCCAGGGATTCATTTGTAATTCCTTTTTAATAATATGTTTCTTAAGGACCTATCTCCTATTTTCGAATAGGGTAATATTTGTAAATTAAAGTTGAACCTATCTCAATATTCCTCCATAGATTCCCCTTACTTTTGTGTTATGTATAGGACTTCTTCCCTTGCATCACGTGCTCTAACAAAATCTTGGTAATTTTCTAGGAAAATTCTCTTTAATTATTCCTAGGTAGTTATTTGTTTATCCCCAAAACTCATGAACCAGCGCAAAGTTGAATCATCAAGAGTGGAAGGGAATAATTTTAGTTTTTAAGCATCAATGGTGTAATCCACAGATCTGCATAAAACATCAAATTTAAATAGAAATATATCTGAATCTTCTATTGGTAGCCCTCTAAAGGTTAGAAGGTGGTAGGGGATAAATGCTTCATCTTGTGATCTCCCCCTGCCTCTCCTATGGGAAAATTAAAACTAGTGGATGCTTCCTTTGCATCAACCATCTTGTCTATGAACAGGGTATCTACACCAACTGCATTCAAAGAAAATTTCAAAGCCTCTAGTTCATTTCTTTTATCCTGTAGAAGGATTACTAAATCTATGTTTGATATAGTTCCTTCTCTAACCACTTGCCAACATTGAAATTTTAATAAGTCTTCCTCGTATTTAACTCTACTTATATTCGATCCTTCTCTATGTTGTTGTTGATTTGTTTCAGAAGGATCCTATGCAAATAGTGGGTGTTATCTCCAATGCACATGTCGAGATCTTGGAGAAGAGGATTTAGTCTCAAGGTTAGGTACAACAAAATCAAAGGAATTTTGAGAAACATCTTTGTTTTTAACAAAATGACTGTCTGGTCCTCTATTCTTAGGTGAACTCATGCAAAGCTTTAGGAATGGAGGTTCTATAGGTAGCAATCTAAACTACAACTAACATGCTTCCCTTAGAACATGAAATTACAATAGGCTACTCCCCAACAATGGTGCCAAAATTTTGGGCAAAAAAATTGGTTAGTTTTCTACGTTTAAGTTCAATGCCTTATTTAATTTGTCAACCCAGGGTAGCTCATAGACTTGTGAGCAGCCTTGCACAATATGTGTTTATAATTTCCTCCATAGATATGATTCCCTTAGATTTATGGTTTTGGGGGTGTTGGTGTTCGTTGAAGTTCTAATTTTTCTTTCCAAACCACTAATCTATCCTACGTTTATGAAATCATGCCTAAATTACATTCAAAAATTAAAACTACACATTGTTGAAAATTACAAAAAATAGGGGAAATACAAGAAATTAAATTAGTCTACAAAAATAAAATGAAATTAAAGAAAACAAAAAAATTAGGGAAAAGGAAAGGGAAGAACGCTATTAAGAGTGGGCTCACACTTCCAATAGGTTTTTCCCATGTCAAATAATTCACCAGATGCTTAGTCGATTTAACCAGAAATGACTCGGAGAAATATTTACTAAAACTTTGCAGTAGAAAGTATTCAGGGGAAATCCATGATCACATTTTTAGGGGTGGCCTGCATATTTATAAGATATGCATCCACACACTTCTACAAAATAGAAACAAATCAAAGTCTTGATTGTACTTTACAACCACATGCATGAATACAGGGAATAGAGTAAATATCAAACTGTGTGGACTAATCCAGCATATTTAGTTTTATCAGAATACGTCTGATATTGGTTTTTCTCTATTTACATAGATATTTACGTAGTAGTTGAAAAATATATGGCTTCATCTTCGACATCGTCCCTTGTCTGGATTCAACACTAAAATTCCATCTACACTCCTTGTTTAAATCACACTCTATTTTTCCGACCATAGATTCATGCTAGAATTCAACTTCAATGGGAATCAAGTGCTTTATCTATAGAATTCGAGAAGCAAGCACCTTGTCTATAGAAGTCAGGATGCAGGTGCAAACATGGGAGTCATGCATCTAACAGGAAGTAGGTGCGTAATAGGAAGTAGGCACCTAACAAGAAGTAGGCACCCGTCAGTTAAGCACTAAATGAAATTCAGACACTTCAAAGGGAATCGGGTGCCTGACTTAGGACTTCACACCGATGTACTACAAAAAAAATTCCTTCATGAAATCAAAAGTGCTAGGTCCAAGTGGGACCTTGATGAAAACATGCTAAAACACAACAATTTCTACGAAATATACACAAAACCTACTTAGAAATAAATATTAAATAACATTTAAAATAAACTATTAAATATATATAATTTTTATTAAACATATATATCTATAGAAATAAGTGTCGTTGTTTATAAGGAAAGTGGTACAAAAAATGAGTCTTTTCAGGGCTCATCAAAGATCTTCTTGGTGGGCTGATTTGTCTCCTAATTTCAAGAAAAATCATATGCCTTCTATAGGTTTGTGGGTTTAAGCAAATTAATCATTGCTTAGATCTTACGATCGACTCCCAAGATGAACATTTTAACCCTCAATTATTTATTGGTCTCATACTCAAGAATATATTTTAAGATATTGATAATGCATTGATAATATGCCTCCATAGTCAATGTACCCTGTTGAAGCATAGAGAATATCTCAAATTTCTATACTTAAAACTAATCTGAAAGGAATATTTTATTAAATTCCCTTACAAAATTATCCCATTTAATGTCTACTACTTGTATTCCTCTTCCTACCTTGAATGTATTCCATAATTTCAAGGGTGCATCTTGAGTATGAAGGGTTGCCCAAACAATTTGGGTTTCTGGTGAGTAATTCTTCATCAGAAAATAAGTTTTTGATTCATTCAGCTAATATTTTTCTACATCACCCCCTTCTTTTCTATTAAATTTGGGTGCCCTAACATTCTTAAGGTCCTTGGCAAGCTTGGCCTCATGGATTTCTCTTAGCAGGATTCTCTTCCTATCTACCCTCTAAATTTTTATTATTGGTTTCCCTATTAGCAATCATTTTCAATATTTTTTGTTGTTGCTCCATTTGCTCTTGAAGAAAGTTAACCATGGAAGTAAGGTTTTCCACCCTCTTACTAGATTCTATTATTCTTCTAGATTTATTTTTGGGATGAGTTGTAGCTTTATTCTACATAGTTGATCCTAACTTCTTGGATGATCCTCCTCTCAAAATATGTTCCATATCTTATCCATAAAATTAAGTTGCATAAGTTGAGAAACAATGGTGAAATTTTTCTATTGATCAACAATGCATTACATACTTTTATAGTTCTTGAAAGAACTAAAAATAGACACGGTGGTTGAGAGAAATCCTCTTAAACTTATTACAACAAACTAACTTAAAGATAGCTCTTATCCTAACAACATGTTAATCTTGGACTATGGTCAAACATTGATCAACCAAGCCAAAACCTCAACGTATGCTAATCAAATTAACTAGAAATATGTAAATAAAAACATTAAACTAAAACTAAATACTAGGACTTAATACTTAGGACTAAGGAGGCAATGTTGAAAATATTCCAACATAAGTTACAATTTGTTGGATATTTTGAGTGCCTAAGTCAAAGTTGTCATTGATGTCACCAGATGAAGTCATCATTTATTTTAGTAGGAAATAAATGGGATAAATATGGTTATTTGATATCCATGAAGAAGGCAAAAGATCGAGTGAAACAATGCAAAAGACAGAGGTTAAAAAGAAGTTGTAATATTTATTTTATAAATTATTTAAATTCAGCATGAATTTAAATTTTATAAATAAATATTAAAGGCACTTTATCGAAGGATTAATATTATTATATTGGTTATTATAATATTAAAAGTGCCATGGTGAAAACCCAAATAAAAACATTTATAATTTTTATTATAATATTTTTATAAGGCAAAAATGGGTTTTATAAAGTCCAAAGATATATTATTAAACCCAAAGTTTGGGTTTAAGATCAAAGGAAATTTGAAGCATGTTGCAAAGGGTTATATTCCTCACCGACGTCATTATGTTTTGAAGCACCGACATTTTAAATGCAAAGGAGAAAATTTGATATTTAAACCTATGCCCAAAAGCATTAAGTTTATCCTTGCTCGAATTCTAGAATGCATGTGATTTAATCAAAGGAGCTCATGAGAATAAAGTAGCAAAATTCGTGTTCATCCTATCACCGAAAGGAAACAAAAGGGAAAGTTTTGGAAGGTCTAGAGCCAACTAGGCACGTTGCCTAGTGGCAAGTGGGCTGCAAAGCTTACGTTTTTTGTGCAAGAGGACAAAGTTCGAATCTCGATAGAAACATTTCGGTGGGTGTGTTAGCACCAATTGTTAGGCACAATTTTTGCAAGGCAAAGGAGGGAATAGTTTTTTAAAGCATAAGGTTCTTATTCCTTCCCAACGAGCATGTAGCTCGTGTGGTAGTTTGCACCATGGGAAAAGATGTTTGTCTAGGCTGCATTGAGAATTCGAAACTCTCCAAAGGCAAAGGTAACATTTTTATTTTTATTTTGTTTTAAATCCTAAGTTGGAGGTATAAGGTTGCTTTATGGTTGTTTTTTGGAAAAAAAAAATTATATTAAAGTGTGGTAGTTGAGAATTACTTTTAGGAGTTATAAGGAGAATTCTGTTTTTATTTTTAAAGTCTTAAATTGCTATTGTGGAATATTGAAAGGTTAAGACTTTGTGGATGGTATGTTATTTTGAATTAAGGGTTTTTTACTATTGTGAGGATATTGATTATTATTTAAGTTGGAATTATAAGGTGTAATTTTGATATTATTCTTGTGATATATTTTGTTGAAGAAAAATATCCTCTAACCCTTATTGAGATATACAAAGAAGTAATTGTGAGTGTGACAGATTTGTGAGGACTACTACTCTTCAATAAAAGGTGTGGTTAAAATTCTTCTTTGATTGAGTTGGTTTATTGGCTTGATTGAAAATTAATTTTGGAGTGAAAATGATTTGATTAGGGTTTCCTTTTCGAAAGTGGTTGGTTTAATGCTTCAAGGTTTTATGGATTGAGAGTTGTGATTAAACCTTGTTTTATTAGCATTGTTGTTGAATCCATTGGTTGTGTGAAAAATGTATGTTGGGGTTTGGAAATATCATGAGAATCATTGTTAGATGACGAATGTTTTATTAGCATTGTTGTTGAAGTGAGTTTTTGTGCAAAGAACTTGAACTAGAATTGTGGAAAGAACATGAGTATCATTGTTATATGATATTTGTTGTTGAGCATTGTTGGAAATATTTTGAGTTGGATGATATATGCTTGGACTAGGGTTTGTGAGGAAGGGTTTTTCCTTGAGGTGATTGGTTGAGTAGAGTTAATTGAGCCTAGTCAAGTGGTCATATGAAGTGGTTGTTCAAGTTCCATGAAATAAACTATTCTATATTCTTATTTGAGAAAGTGATTGAGTTGAAAGAATATAACATATTGAATCTCTAAAAATTCTTTCTATGCTTCTATGATATTGAGTTGAAAATTTGATTAAGTGGTGAGAATAGAACATATTGTGTCTCTAAAAATTCTATTTATGCTTCTATGATATTGAGTTGAGAAAGTAATTGAGTATTAAGTATAGAGCATATTGAGTCTCTAACAATTCTATTTATGTTTCTATGAGATTGATTTGAGTTGAGAAAGTTATTGAGCATATTTGGACAAGTTCTGTGTGAGCTGCAGAGTTGAGCAAGTTTTGTGTGAGATTTTTGAGCAGATTTGAGCAGGTTCTATGTGGACCTACTGAGCAGATTTGAGCAAGTTCTAGAGAGGACTTGTGGAAATTTTGGTGTGAGATTTTGTCGAAGCTTGCAAGACATATTTGAGATAAGTCTTTGAGAAGACTTGAGAGCAGATTTGATTGATTTGTTCAAACCTTGAGTTAAGGTTTGGGGCAGATCTAGCAGAGTTGATTCAAGCCTTGAGTTAGGGCTTGAGAGCAGATATTAAATATAGATTTGTGCTAGATCGAATGTACTGTGTTTAGTGCAAATTTGAGAGTAGAGTTTGGTGCAGATTTAAGGAAAGGTTTGTGCTTGATATAGAGATTGAGCAAATTTGTGCTAGACCGAATTTACTTTGTTTAGTATAGATTTAAGTGAGCTTGTTGAGAAGACTTGTGCTAGACCGACTGGACTGTGTTTAGTACAAGAGATTGAGCAGAGCTATGCTAGACCGACTGGACTATGTTTAGTATAGTATTAAAATAGAGCTTTGGAGGTGACAAAGAAGAAAGGATAGAGTCTCTAGTGGATAGAGATCCATCAGCCAGGACATTGAGGACAAGTCTTCTCAGTGAGGATAGGAGTATTCAAGTGGAGAGAGATCCATAATCAGTGCAGTGGAGGTAGTGTCTTCTAGAGGATCACCATCCAGAGCATAGGAGAAGGAGTTCTCCTATGGATAGAGATACACAAACCAGATTTAAGGGATCAGCATCTCCTTTGGGCAAAGGTCCATAAACATTGTAATGGGGAAGGATTCCTAAGATATTGATTGAGAAAATTTAGTGAAAGATTTTATTCGTCGAAGTAGCCATCTTTGGGTGAACCACGTTAAAATATGTGTCTTTATTGTGTATAGTGTTTTGTGCATTGCTTTGATTACTTCTATTGATATTGCTATCTATACACTATATAATATTAATTTGAAAAGAAAAGTAAAAAGTGGTCTTATATTGTTCACCCCCCTCTCAGTATAAGCTTGTGTTCTTCAATTGGTATTAGAGCGGGTTCTTTCATAATATTTTGATATCTTGAAGGAAAAGATATCAAGAACACAATGTATCAAAATGGTCAAAGGGACGGGTCCATCAATAATATAATACCAGTATTTGATGTAAGTGACTTCTTGCATTAGTGTATGTTGATGAGATTTCACTTGATGGCACTTGGCAATGAATTTTGGGATGTAGTGGAACTTGGATATGATTCAACAGTCAATCCTCCTATAGATAAGGAAGGTAAGATTCTAATGCATACAAATTCAAGGGCTATGAATGCAATTATAAAAGGATTGGGTAGATCAAAATCTATGAAGGTTATAGATTGTAAAATAGCAAAAGATATGTGGAAATTATTGCATACCATATATGAGGAATATAAAGGTGTCAGGAAAGCTAAGATTAGAAATCTCAAAGGAGAATTTGAAAACTTAAGAATGCGGGATGATGAAAACATTCATGACTATCTCAGTAATATTGATGAACTTGTACATGATATGAGAGGTCTTGGAATGAAGGTTGATGAATCCGATGCTTGTGATAAGATCTTGAGAACTCTTCCAAAAAGGTATAGTGAAAAGGTTTTTGCTATAGAAATATTAATTGATAGTTATTCTTTGACAAGAAATTTTTTACTTTGCATGCTTACAACTTTTGAGATAAGAACAAAATATCATGTTCCTCCTAAAGAAGTTGCATTCAAAGTGAACAAAAATAAAAAGGGTAAGAAGACAAAATCAAGTAGTGAGTCATCTAGTGATGAAGAAGCAAACTATGGTAGAAGAGATAAAGGTTCCAGAAGACCCATAGATCTAAGATCTGTTAAGTGTTTTAATTATGGAAAGTATGGATATTTTGCAATAGATTGTAAAGAGCCAAAGAACAACAATGATGAAGAAAAATAGGATCATAGGTACAGGGAATCTAAAAGATACAGGTACCAAAATAAAATTAAGGATGGACAAACCAAACAAGGAAAGAAGTTATTCCAAAGGTAAGCTTCTAATGCATGTAAATTCAAGGGCTATGAATGCAATTATAAAAGGATAGGATAGATCAAAATCTATGAAGGTTATGGATTATAAAATAGCAAAAGATATGTAGGAATTATTGCATACCATATATGAGGAAGATAAAGGTGTCAGGAAATATAATATTATAAATCTCAAAGGAGAATTTGAGAACTTAAGAATGTGGGATGATGAAAACATTTGTGACTATCTTAGTAAGATTGATGAACCTGTATATGATATGAGAGGTCTTGGAATGAAGGTTGATGAATCTGATGCTTGTGATAAGATCTTGAGAACTCTTCCAAAAAGGTATAGTGAAAAGGTTTTTGCTATAGAAATATTAATTGATAGTTATTCTCTGACAAGAAATTCTTTACTTGGCATGCTTACAAATTTTGAGATAAGAACAAAAGATCATGTTCCTCCTAAAGAAGTTGCATTCAAAATGAACAAAAATAAAAAGGGTAAGAAGACAAAATCAAATAGTGAGTCATCTAGTGATGAAGAAGCAAACTATGGTAGAAGAGATAAAGGTTTCAGAAGACCCATAGATCTAAGATCTATTAAGTTTTTTAATTATGGAAAGTATGGATATTTTGCAATATATTGTAAAGAGCCAAAGAACAACAATGATGAAGAAAAGTAGGATCACAGGTACAGGGAATCTAAAAGATACAGGTACCAAAAGAAAAGTAAGGATGGACAAAAAAAACAAGGAAATAAGTTCTTCCAAATGCAAAAGAGAAGCTAATATGTGGATAAGGCAAGTAAGTACCCAAATGATCGTGATGCTAGTTTTTTAGACAATGATAAATATGAAGTCCTATTTATGATTTAAGAAAAACAACGAGTTAAGAAAAAGACTCCAGTTATTCTCAAGTGTCTTAGATGTGGTAAATTTGGACATCTTGAAGATGATTGCACAAGGGATTATTATAGTTTCAGTGATGATGATTTTGAAGATGCACATGAAAGACTAGATAAAAATATTCTAATGGAATTAGAAGAAGAAATGAGTGATCCTATAGAAGACAAGCCAAAATAAAGTATTGATGTGAAAAAAGGCAAAAAAATAGAGGATTATTCAATAGAAAATTATTATGATCTCAAGGGAGAACTTATCTATGCCCTTGACACGGTAAAGAAGGTAAGAAAGCAAAAATCTAAGCTTGAAATTCAGTTTCAATAATGTGATGAAGAGAAATTATTGCTCATAGAGGATTTAGAAAAATCAAAGGCTAAGGCAATCAAGTTCAAAGATAAGCTAGAATAAAATATCTTGTAATGTGAGAAGTTAGCACAAGAAGTGGCACTACTAAAGGTAGATGTAGAAGACTCCAATAATAAACTATACAAGTATGTAAACAGTGCAAAGAGTATGGATAAAATAGTCAAGATACAAAGAGGAGCAACAAACAAGATAGGTCTTGGTTAAAAATAGGTTCAAAAGAAAAGGGAAGAAGAGTCTACTTCAAGTCTTGAAGAAGAAAATACTTTAGATGAAGATACATCAAAAGAAGACAGTGTAAGTGGGAGTATGACATCAAAGGATGAATTGGATAGCAAAGAGTTCAACAAAGACAAGAACAATGCACATAGAAGGTACATATGGAATAGTAATCAAAATAGGAGACCAATGAGGTCAAGACAAGGAAGCTTCAATGTAAGATGTTTTTCACATCACGGGTTTGGGCACATGGCTTCACAGTGTAGGACACATGAAATATAAGAATATGGGAAAGGATAGCTTTTCCATGGATATTGCTACTTATGTAATGAGTTTGGTCACAAGGCAATGGATTGCAGGGTTCATGACAGAAGAATATATGGCTTCACTATGAAAAATCCTAAGATATTTGCACCTCCAAGGAATAATAACATTAAGTGTTATAAGTGCAATAATGATGGTCACACAACAATATGGTGTAGAGCAAATATTCCATAAATAGGCATGAACATGAATAGGAATGTGAATAGAAATAGGAATATGAATAGGAATAGGAATCAGAATATGGATGAGAACAAGAATAGGAACAGGAAAAGGAACATGGATGAGAACAATAATAGTAACAAGAACAGGAATGATGACAGGAACAGGGATGATGACTTGGAAAGAAATAGTCAGAGGATTCAAAAAACTCACAAAAGAAGGGAAAAAGATAAAGGTAAATAGCAATGCTTTCGAAGAGTATAAATACTCCCACACCAGAATTAACCACCTCATGTGGAGGTGGAGGAGGGGCTAAGCTAAGAGGCTCATTCTTAGCCCCGAGCCCCAAAGGTGACCCTTTTCCATTGATGTCAAATGGGGAGATATTTGTGTGATTTATGTATTGGGGAGAGATTTGATATTTGAGAGAGCATTGAGCTAGGGGGAGCAATGTCCCAAGGGGAGCAGAAGAAAAAGAAAGGTCAGGGTTCAGTAAAAAGGATATGGGTTGCCATCAATGACAAATGGGGAGATTGTTGGACATTTTGAGTCCCTAAGTCAAAGTTGTCATTGATGTCACAAAATGAAGTCATCAATAATTTCAGTAAGAAATAAAGGGTACAAAGATGGTTATTTGATATCCAGGAAGAATGCAAAAGATCGAGTGAAATAGTGCAAAAGACAGAGGTTAAAAAGGAGTTGTAATATTTATTCTATAAATTATTTAAATTCAGCATGAATATAAATTTTATAAATAAATATTAAAGGTACTTTATCAAAGGATTAATATTATAATATTGGTTATTATAATATTAAAAGTGCCATGGTGAAAACCCAAATAAAAACATTTATAATTTTTATTATAATATTTTACAAGGCAAAAATGGGTTTTATAAAGTCCAAAGATATATTATTAAACCCAAAGGTTGGGTTTAAGACCAAAGGAAATTCGAAGCATGTTGCAAAGGGTTATATTCCTCACAGACGTCATTATGTTTTGAAGCACCAATGTTTTAAATGCAAAGGAGAAAATTTGATATTTAAACCTATGCCCAAAAGCATTAAGTTTATCCTTGCTTGAATTCTAGAATGCATGTGATTTAATAAAAGGAGCTCATGAGAATAAAGTAGCAAAATTCATGTTCATACTACAGCCGAAAGGAAACAAAATGGAAAGTGTTGGAAGGTCTAGAGCCAACTAGGCAAGTTGACCTAGTGGCAAGTGGGCTGCAAAGCTTACGTTTTATGTGCAAGAGGACAACATTCGAATCTCGACGGAGGCATTTCAGTGGGTGTGTTAGCACCAATTCTTAGGCATACTTTTTGCAAGGCAAAGGAGGGAATAGTGTTTTGAAGCACAAGGTGCTTCTTCCTTCCCAAAAAATGTGTAGCTCATGTGGTATTTTGCACTGTGCATAAAGATGTTTGTGTGGGATGCATTGAGAGTTCGAAACTCTCCAAAGGTAAAGGTAACATTTTTAATTTATTTTGTTTTAAAGCCTAAGTTGGAGGTATAAGGTTGCTTTATGGTTGAAGTTTGGAAAATTTTCTTTATATTAAAGTGTGGTAGTTGAGAATTACTTTTAGGAGTTATAAGGAGAATTTCTCTCAGTATAATCTTGTGTTATCCACAATTTCTCCAAAATTATATTTAAGATTATTTAGTTACATCTCCCCATGAACTAACTTAGACCATTAACACTCACTTGATAATTATCATGGTCATAGTTATCTCTTTGCAATGTGTGATCTCTTATAATACCATTATCACTTTCCTAATAATTATCATGGTCACACTTGCCTCTCTGAAAGGTGACATCCCCAAATTTCTAGTATTTTTACTCCTTGGTTTTATCGATCAATATGGCGTGCAATATCCACCTTGTCCCAAACCAAATTAAGGTCCCTATAAGAGTAAACATCCCCAAAGTAGCACATCAAGTTGATGCTCAACCTAGGTTCTCTCCATGGAAGCTTCTTTTCCTTTGACCTAGGCTTTGATACAAACTGTAACAACCCACCAACTCAACCCAAGAAAGAGAGATATGATTTTCTCAAGGATTATCTCATAAAGAAGACCCAATATTTTCATCAATATTAAATCATAATCATATTTTGATTTCATTGTCATTGTAGATGGTATTTAGAAAGCATAAAGTGCAACTATCAACAATAAAATAAGATTATGCATTTTATATCCACACATCAATACATAAATCAAGCATCAAGGAAAAGTCCTACTAGGGTGGACCATACAGCATGCTCTAGTATGTGACAATGACCATGATTTCTCTTCTTTTGAATTTTTTGAATGGTCTTATGATAACCAGGTAATTCTAACATTTTATTCTAATTAATATCCTCGAGGAAATGGAGTAGCAAAATCAACCAACATAAACCTACTAAAAATAATTAAGAAAATTTTGG
Source organism: Wollemia nobilis (assembly GCA_028583015.1). Lineage (NCBI taxonomy): Eukaryota > Viridiplantae > Streptophyta > Pinopsida > Araucariales > Araucariaceae > Wollemia > Wollemia nobilis. The sequence continues at coordinate 22,851 of JAQPPZ010015998.1, read as the reverse complement.
ATAAAATTCCTAGGGGCTAGCATAATAAATTGAAGTATGCATTATGGTCAGATAGAATGAGTATTAAGTCTTCATTAGACACATCACCCTATAATTTGTTTTATGGTCAAGATCCTATATTTTCCACCAACCTCAAGATTCTTACCCTGTAATTCATGAAATACAACTTACAAATAGATGACAGGATGGAAGTGAGGCTATTAAATTTAATGAGTTTGAATTAGACAAGGGAAGATGCACTACAACATTCCAATAAGCATAAAAAATGATAAAATTATGGTTTAATCAAAGGACCAAGATAAAAATTTAGAATTACTAATCTCGTATTATTGTGGGATAAATCCAATGAAAATAAAGGAGACCATATAAAATTTAACACCCTTTGGATAGGTCCCTTTCTACATCAAATATCCTAAGAAAGAATACTTTATATTATAAAGCCTAACTAGAGAGGATGTCCCATTACCAATGAATGGGTAATTATTCAAACACTATTTAAGTGTTTGAGAGTATTCCAGTCCTACCCTACAAATAAATCTTGTACATTATCTTGTATTTTATGGCTTTAGCACCATTCCATCATAAAACAAAAGAGAAAGAGAAAGAAAATATCTATTATTAATGAATGACAAACTGATACATTTGAGTAAGGGTATGATACCCTTTATGTAGAAAGATAGGTTTCTTGGCAAACACTTTATCTAATTGTGCAAGGGACAACTTGCACATTGACACTTGTGCATTTATTACAATGCATGAAGTAACTAAATAACTTACCCCTAAAGTAATCTAAGTATGTACCTTGGAATACACATTTACATAACCTAAATTATGGAATATATTCTAACACCCCCCTGTATTACATTATTTGGTATGAAGGTCTCTTGAATCACATAGATAATTTTTGAAGGTTTGAAACTTGATTTTTTCAAGCACCTTTGTAAAGATAGTTACTAGTTGATCTTCTGTAGGAACATACTTGAGGATGATGTGCTTGTTCTGGAAGTGTTATCTTATGAAGTGGAATTGAGCTTCAATATGCTTTGTTCTTTCATGTATGATTGGATTATTGATCAGGTTCAGTACTCCTTTATTATCACAGAATATCATAGTCAAAGTTTATTTGATTCCCATGTTAGATAGTATGTATTGTAAACATAGCGCTTCACAGGTTGTATCTCTTGCTGCTCTATATTCTGCTTCATTTTATGATTGTGCTATTGTATGTTGTTTCTTGTTGTGCTAAGATATGGGCCCTGATCCGACATAGAAGATATAACCTAAGGTAGATTTCCTATCATCAATAGACCCAACATAGTCTAAATCTGAGTATCCTTGTAGATAAAAGTCTTTGACATATTTCATATAAGTTAGTCCATAGTTTGTAGTCTTATTGATATATTGTAATATTATTTTCATAGCTTTCAAATGAATTTCTCTTGGTTCTTGCATGAACCATGAAAGATAAAATACTATGTCTGGTCTTCTTTTTTTAAGTATAGAAGGCTTTCAATCAACTTTTGATACATTGTTGTTGAAATCAATGGTATTTTATCATTTTGGGATAGTTGAATTCCTTGTTCCATTGGTGTATCTTTGGGCTTGCACTTTGTCATCCTATATTTTTCAATAAGGGCTTTTGCATATTTTAGTTGAGTGATAATTATTTTATCTTATCCTTGATAAATCTCTAACCCAATGTAGTAGTTCATTAGCCCTAGATCTGTCATTTCAAAAGACTTTTCTAGATCCTTTTTTATATCATTTATTAACATTTCTAAGCTCCCAATAATCACTATATCATCAACATATACTATGAGGATCAAGATATTATTTTCAATCTTCTTGGTGTATAGACTAGGATATGTTGTACTTCTATTGAATTTATGATGCAGTAAATGATTATTGATCTTGATGTTCCATGCTCTAGGAGCTTTTTTCAATCCATAAAGAGATTTATTCAATTTGCATACCTTATTTTCCTATCCTTGAATGATAAATCCTTCAATTTGTGTCATATAGAATTCTTCCTCTAAGGCACCATTAAGGAATGCACTTTTTACATCCATATGATGAATTTTCCACCCTTGATGAGCTGCTAGAATGCAAACTATTTAGATAGTAGTCATTCGAGCTATTAGTGTAAATGTTTCTTCATAGTCTATTCCCTCTATCTGAGTATACCCTTTGGCCACTAGTCAAGCTTTGTATTTATCAAGTGTTCCATTTTATTTGTATTTGATTTTGTACACCCACTTGCACCCCACTATTATTTTCTCTGGAGGTAGGTTTACTAAATTCCATGTCTTATTCTTCTTGAGTGAAGCATATTCAAATTCCATAGGTGCTTTCTAGTGTAATTTTTTTAGTGCTTGAGAGGCTGATATTGGTTCCTTTGTGTTACTTAACATTCCTCTGTTCATTCTAGTCATGCTACGAGTTTGAGATCCTGTAGTTGTAATATCTGGTATTATTTCTATATTTGATTATCTGAGAGTATCTATAAGCCATATTTATTATTTTATTTGTAGTACATTTGATGCTTCTATATCTTGTTCTTCTGACCCTTGCTTCATGCTCATTTCATCTTCTTCAGGTAGATTCACTGGATTAATTTATGTTGACTTTGAATTTCTCATCAAATATCACATATCTACTAATATAAAATTTCTTTGTAGATGGATCTAATATTTTGTACCCTGTAGATTCATTGTCATACCCAAAAAAATATCCCTATCATAGTTTTTTTGTCTAACTTGGTCCTATTTTTCTTTGGAATATGCATTTTGTCTTTGCATCCAAATATTTTTAGTCTTTTAGTGTTGGTATTTTATCCTGACCATGCTTATTTTAGTGTAATATGCTTGAGAACTCTTGTTAGTAGTCTATTTTATATGTAGATAGTGATTTGTACTATCTCAACCCAGTATTTGTGATCAAGTTGTGCTTCTTTCAACATACATCTTACCATTTTCATTATTGATCTATTTCTTATTTTTGCAATTCCATTTTGTTGAGGTGAGTATGTTGTAGTAAGTTTCTTTTGATTCCATTGTTTTCAAGGAAGGAGTCAAATTCTTTAGAAACAAAGTCGCCTCCTCTATCTGAATGAAGTACCTTTATGGTATTTCCTGATTCTTTTCAACTTGAATTTTGAATTGTCTGAAGTAGCTAAATGCTTCTAATTTGTATCTCATGAAATATACCCATATTTTTCTAGTATGATCGTCAAAAAATATCTAAAAGTATTTATGTCCTCCAACACTATCAAATTTCATTGATCCACATAAATCTATATATATTATTTCTAGAGGATGTTGAGTTCTATTTTTTATACCTACTAAACATTTTGCACATACAGTAGTTTCTAGAGATAAGTTGGGTATTCACTGGTATGTCCTAGTTGTTTATGCCAAATTTTTGAAGCATTGACTGAAACAGCTGAGTGAATAGCAATATCTAGGACAAATAGGCCATTTTTATGATCTTGATGCTATCATTATTCCCTATCTAGAGATTTGACATTACTTTCTTCCAGTGAGAACCTTGAACTCAACAGTTAAATCTTGATCCATGAGCTGAGAGACAGAGAATCCTGGAACATACAGTACATTTTTTATTATACCTCTTTCATCCTTAATATTTACTGGAATATTTCTGATTCCTTTTACTTCATATGTTTTGCTATCTTCTACTGCAACTGGATTTTCATTTATCTTCTTCAAAAAATTGAACCAATGTATGTTCCTTATCATATGCTTACTTGCACCTGAATCTATATACCAACACTCCATGATGTTGTTTAGTATTAGATATTGTATGCTATAGTGCTTTTGTAAAACTATAGTTCAATTTTTGGTCGATTTTGTATAATTTTTGTAAATATAAAAACCAACTTCTTAACTCGTTATTACTTCTGTTGAACGAAGCACTTTTCAATTTTAAGAGGTTTTAATGTTGGGTTTATTTTATCTCTTTTGAGGAATTTTTTTGAGACAATAATATAAATTTCCAACTTTGAATAAATGATCTTAATAACCCCTTTTTGAAATTCTTAGTATTTTATTCAAGTGTTTCTAATTTCCAAAAAAACCTAGTTTGATGTTGTAGCCCTTATCACTCCCAAATTTGGAAAACTACAACACATTAATATTTGTAAACATTAAATGGATTAATTCCAAGTTCTATCCCTTATTTCTCCTAAGTTTTATTTTGCAAATATTATATTAATTTCCCTAAATTTTGCTTTCAAACAAATATTGATTTCATTTAATATATCAACCTTATCTTGTAACCTTATAAATCCATTTTAAAAATGAAATCAAATTAGATGAGGAAATTTGATTAAGGATTTGCACCTTTATGTAGTCAAATGAATATGGTAGTGATCTATCCTTCTTGAGCATCAATTCCCCAAGGTAAGCTTTGGCTTTAATGCACTCCTTTAATTTTTATTGACCAAGAGTGTTTTAAACTACTCTCGACTTTCTTTGGATCATTGTTGAATCGTTGTCGAACTGTTGTTGAGCTTTTATCATCAATCTATCAAACTATCATCAATCCATTTTCAAGTAGCTTCCAAACTACTACCTTGAGTAGGTGGTTAGTTGATTGACACGTGTCACATTTTGTTTGAGAAGTTTTTATTTCCCTTTGAGTGTTGTCCAAGAAATGCTCCTTCTTCAACATCTACAGGACTTCCTTGTTGTAACATACGTATATAAAGCTATTAATTGTACATAACTCCTCTTCTTGCATCAATTATGGGCACCAAGAGAGAATTGTAATGTATTCTTTGTGAACATTATACAAAGTTTCTCTCATAGAATTACAAGTGGCATTTGCATACCCTTCTCTTTATCAATGCTTTCTTGGAGGCTCTCCAACGCGTTTTCCATCTTATTCTTTTTTATTCTACGTAGATGCTAAAATATCTCTAGCCAAGCAATGCTTATGGTTGAGTTGTGGTGGAGATATGGAAGATATTTGGTGGAGATATGGAGGAGCTTTGGTGAAGCTTTTGTGGCCCTTGAATGGAGTCCGAATGGCAACACTTGGATGAAGACTCCTTGATGCTCCACTTATAGTAGAAATGCTCTTTTATTGGGTGTAGCTTGCTTTGATAGAAATGTTCCTTTACTTTGACGTAGGTTAGATTTGATAGAAATACTCATTTTATTTTATGTAGACTAGCTCTTTGCTTTATATACTGCTTTATCTTCCCCTGTGCCTTTTCTTCTACAGGTTTGACCATCCAAGATCTGTAGAGGATGAGCTAAAAAAGAGTCTCTTTGATATGCTTGTAAGAGTGATAGTATTTGTTCATCTTTGGCTGATTCAACCTGCTTGTAGTGTGCCTTTAAGATGTTTCCCAATCTTCCCTTTTTCCTGCATAGAATAAGTTAGAGTAGTGCAACACAATGCATCAATAAGATACCTTTTGCACCTTTTCTTGCACTCACTTTTTGTAGGTCTAGTATTCTGATTTGTATGGCAAAATTTTGAATGCAATGTAGGGTTTTGAGGTTGTCTTTTTTCTTAGACAACTTTCTCTTTTTCTTGAATATTATGATGATAAATCCAAGCTTATATAGAATTAGATATATGATGCAATTTTCTGCACTTTTATCCTTGCAATTAACCCTGTAATGCTTTGGATTTGAGACTCACCAAGTCTCATTTTTTGAAGCTTCTACTTCTATTGTGGTTAGTTGTATTCTTCTCCAGGTTTTGGAGGATTTTAACCTATTTTTGTGGCTTTTCGTGGCCATAATTTGCTGCATATTTATGTGCTTTAATAGTTTCTTTAGACACTTGATACAAATCAAATTGTGTGTCCTTCAAAAAAACACAAAACTAATGTATTTTTGAGAGTAGTATAATAGTGCAAGTATTTCACTTATAATGCACTAATATTACACCTTATCACTCCAATCACCTCTTAAATTAATGCACTAACAATTTATTGCAACTAATCAAGAATAACCTAAAATGAATCTTTAAGATTTATTCTGTAATTTCTCTACAACTAATATTGTAGGACTTAGTCTTCTTTTTCTTTCTCCAAAATAGATAATAGGTAGTTGATAGAAGAAATTTGGAAATATAATAAAATCCTAATTAATGTGCAATTGAACCTTAAAAATAATTTTTTCTTTTTGCACTATCGAAGACCTATTTGCAACTTTAATTCAAATTTAAGTGCTTCTAACAAATCTGATAGGTAAACGAATTAATGAACCTAGTTGCACCAAAAAGTTGCAAACCTTTGTTTTTGTAGTAGCTCTTTTTTTTCTCTTATAGAGGATGTAGATCTTGGTGTCTAGTATCACCATATTGTTGCTACGAGTATGTCCTTGTAGCTCTTTTTAGACTGTCATAAATAGCTCCTTCACCAAATTATGGTCTCCAACTTTATTTCACAAGCCTAGGATTTGTTGGCTTGTTCTTCTATTCTCCTCCTTCTACTGTAGATTTGGATAAGTCTTTGTCTTTAAAGTGATGCCTTCTTGCTATGAGAGGCAATATTCAAATCTTCAAGATTTGGTGAGCTTCTTCTGGGACGTGGCACTCCTTGCCCAATTATTTTTCATATATTTGGCACTTCTTGCCAAATTTTTATTTTCTTGGGCTTGTTTTTGGATGGTGATAATTGTCCCAAGTCCTTCACTATCAGGAGCTTCTCCTTTTAAAATTTATTTAGTAAGGATCTCCTAGAATTTTTACCTAATACTCGATAAGACCTTCCCAAGGTCTTTTGATCTTGTAGCTTCTATGCTTGCAGTGTTTGCATGCATCAGTGTCCAATGGTAGATCTAGTTTTCAAATATGCAGGTAAACTAAAGAAATGATAGATTTCCCTATTTATCTCTTGATTTACCATGTGCTCTGATACCACTAATGATTTTAGCACCATTCCTTCATAAAACAAAAGAGAGAGAGAAAGAAAGCATTTATTATTTATGAATGACAAACTGATACATTCGAGTAAGGGTATGAGACCCTTTATGTAGAATGATAGGTTCCTTGGCAAACACTCTATCTAATTGTGCAAGGGAAAACTTGCACATTGACACTTGTGCATTTATTACATTTCATGAAGCAACTAGATAACTTACCCCTAAAGTAATCTAATTATGTACCTTGGAAGATACATTTACATAACCCAAATGATGTAATATATTCTAACAGTATTTTGAGTTTTGGTGTACTATTTTTGTTTTTGCTTTGTTTTATTTTTTAATTTTTCTCAGTCTTGTACTTTTTTTTGTTGAGCCTAAATTAGTCAAGTGTAACCAACTATTGGTTACTCTAATAAGGGAGTATTTTTAAATAGTTTAGAGAAATAAGGTCTTACTTTGAACTCAATGAAGCTAATATTGGTTTAATAAACTATTTGGTGCGTGTCCATTACTTTGGAAAAAATAAATTAATCTAGAAATCAATGCAAACTTATGTTGTAGCTTCACACTGAAAACACTTTAAGAAGATTCTAGTTCAAGATGAATGGAATCATTTTGCTTTAGTTCCTAGTTGAAATCTTTTCAAGTGTTCACCCTCCTACTTGTCATAATGATCCCCAACCCAAAAGCATACCCTAGTATTTGCAAATTTAGCAAAATAAATATATTCTAAAAAAATGAGATAGAGAAGAAAGAGGTTCAAGTACTTGGATGATTTAGACAACCTCTATCTCGGCTATGAATGCTTGGTTGGTAGTAGGGCAAGTTCTGGAGTGGGATTAGAGATAAATCTATTGAGGTTATAAACACTTGGTAGTAGAGAAATATCTAGTAATTAGTGACATGTCTACATGTGTATAAAATCTTATCATTAGTAGATAAATATTTGCTCAAGGGTGAACTAGCATGATTTTTGAACCATGGTAGTAAATTTTAACTAGTTTTAGGGTAAGAATAAATTTACATACACACAATTTTGATAAAATAGAATAAATTATTAGTTGCAAGTTAACTTGGCCTTAGCCTTAAATGGATGCCAAGTTTTTGGTTTTATTGATTTTTAAGTTTCATTGTTTGAGAGAGGGTTCGTTTTATTCCCAAAATACTCAGGATTTTGTTGTGCTTATATAATATACCCTAGTCTACATGCACTCGACATCCACTTTTTAATATTTTGGTGAATTTTATATTGTTTTCTTGGGATTGTGCATGAAATTCAATCATCCATAAAACTTAGGTTTTTAGTTGAAAGCTTTTAATTATAGGTATCCAATTTTTCCTTACCTTGAGTTTGTTGTGTTGCTTATTTCCATTGTTGTGTATGATAAAATTCTTAAAATATAAAATAACCTATCCCATTAGATATATCTTGGAATAAGCTTTCTAACAAGTACCCACATGCCTATGTTCCCATAGCCTTATCACCCTGAAAATGCTTAAAATTAGGTATTGTAGACTAGATTTTCCTCCTGACATAATTGATGGTTTCACTTTTAGACCAAATATCTCTTTCATTAATCAATAAAATTTGGTGAAACCACTTCCATTAGATGCTTTTTGAAAATATATTTATATACAATATATATGTACTAATGTTTCGAGGAGATTTGAGGCTTGAAATTTGTTGTTTTCTATAGGTTATCTAACTTGTTACAACTAAGATTAGTATAGGTGTGGATTGCAAAAAGGTGATTGGAAGCATAGAAAAAGAAAAAGCTCCAACTAGGAGTCCAAGAACTCATGGAAATTTAAAATGGAAGCCTTGTACAGAATTCTAGCCACTCAAAGGGAAGTTTAAAACTACTTGCAACTTGAAATGCCATTAATGCCACTTTACCCTAGCCAAATTACCTCGACCACTTGCAGAAAATTACCCCATGGCCAAATAAACTAGCCACTTGTGTGGAAATAAAAAACCCTATGAAACAAGCATAAGTGGCTAGAACCCCAATCACTCATATGGGAAAAATAAAAATCCAAATGAAGCTAGTCATACACTAAGTGGAAATTACCCTGATAAAATTACCCAACCGCTAGTGGAAAATTACCTTAACCAAATTACCTAGCTACTCATGAAAAATAATAATGTGGCTAAAAGCCTGGATGCTTCCATGTAAGCATGAGTAACAATAAAATTGAAGCTTCAACCTTTGGAAAATACCTTGACAATCCCTAAAATTGGAAATTTTACCCTAACAATTGGAATTTAGCCTCCAACCATTAGATTTTAACCCCGACAATTTCAAATGTTAAATCAAGCAATTAAAAATTACCTTGGCTAATGTGCTAGAAATGGATGATATTATTATAGGGTATTATTACCATTCAATCTCTAATATTTTAAATCATGTTAAAAAACTAGACTATCGAATATGAAACCAAGAAGAAAAACTAAAAATACCTAGGCATATTTTTGATAGCTAAAAAAAAAAATCCTAGCCAAAAGTTGTGGGACTTGCAAGAAAACCTTTAAAAAATGCTTTAATGAAATAAGCAAGCTCAATAAGCATAAGGAACAATGCCATAAGCAAATCCAACTAGTGAAAAGATACCTCAACTATTGGAAATCAACCCCAATAGTTAGAAATATAAAATAATCTTAGAAGCCCAGGGAAATATAAAATCGAACAATGATCAAAACATAAGTAACCAAAAGCCTTTGGACACATTAAAATTAAACAAATTTAGTCATAAGCCTTTGGGCACTTATATAGAAACAACAAAGATCCGTCCAAATCATTAGAAATCAGTCCAGGTAGTTGGAAATTACCTCCATTAGAAAATTACCTTGGCCAATAATTGGAAATTACCCCCATTAGAAAATTACCCCAACCAATAATTGGAAGGAAGCTTCCTAAAAAAATAAAATATTTAGTAATTATAATAATATTTTCTAATGCTTGCATTTTTGTTTTGCTTTGCAGGATTTTTTTTGGGGCTGATTTAAATTAAAAATATGGCAGACATGATGGTGAATGTGGGATTTTAATGTTGATCGGGCAAGTATAGAGGTATTAGGCAGTAGACGTGGTAAAATTAATGGTCTACTTGGACTTGGAAGAGTATTGAAGACTTAATGAAGTCATGGCTGAAGTATTGAAGATTTAATCAGGCATACCCAAAGTATTGAATATTTAATGAGGCATGGCCCAATGTATGGCTGAATATAATCCCATGGAACATGTCTTGGAAATGGATAAGAATTTATTGCAAAATCTAACACTATGTGAAGGCTAAAATTGTATAAATAGTGACTCACTAGCCTGGTGCAAGGGTCAAAATCCATCCAATAGCATACATTTTAGCCTTTTTATTTTCCTTTCCTATTTTTTAGTGGGATATATTTTTTGAATCAAGTTGCTATTGTTTTGAGGTTTTCTTTTATAGTCCACCAAAGTGAATAAATCTAAAACAAATGTACTCAATGAATATCTTTATAATACTAGGCTTATGAAATTTCTATGTCCAATATATGCATGTTTATGGTGGTTGTACTTAGTATATTTTATAGTCTTTTTCTTTGAAGATTGCATCATCTTGGATCTTAGGCTATGTGAATACTGGTCAGGGCTGGTTTTAAATCAAAATTATCGCTTTACCAGATTAGATCTAAATTTTAGGGTAGTATTGGCTTATTTTCTTTTATTTCCTCTTGCCTCTAGACCTTTGATATTTCTTTAGATCTCATTTAGATTAGAAGTAGATTAAATTTAGTATAAAGCTACGAAGTTTGTTTTCTATTGTGCCAATTTTAAATTACACTTAAGTTGCAAGTTAATCAATTTGAATGTAATGAATAATAATTTCTAGTTTGCAACTGTTTAAATTTTTCTCAACTCATATGCATTATAATATCAATGCAGTGGAATTATTTTTAGGTAGTTAAGGAATTTTACTTTAAAACATTATGTCCAAGAAACTTATCATTTTGATTCATAACCAACAAAGGTCCCTTGAAGGAACTATCAATGACCTCTGATTTTATTTTCACTGGCCAAGACCCAACACACCTAAACCTTGGGGGGAAATATTTCCCTTTCAATATGGAACATATTTTATTCTAAGTATGTTGGCCTACCCTTAACAATGTGTCATTTCCATGCCCAATAGGTAGGCCATGGCAATTTAAAGGAAAGGTAGTGCATGAAGATAGGGAGAACTCCTATACTATTGAGAAAGATAGCAAGGTGTATACATTAATTCCATTGAAGGACAAGGGAAAATAGGTGGGTAGTAGTCCTACAATATGGATAGGTACAAAAAAATAATTCTTGAAGGAAACAAAGAAGAAGAAAACATGTTTCACTTTCATCATTAAACCTATAGAAGCTATAGTGGACAAGATGAATGAAATACCATATGAAGTGAAGGATTTATTAGAAGAATATGTAGATATTATTTCGAGAGATAGGTTGCCACCCATGAAAAGCATTGGTCATCACATAAATATTAGTCCTGGATCAAGCTTACATAATAATCCAACTTATAGGATGAAACCTATGGAGAATGAGAAGAAAAAGGTAGAAATAAGCTAGAGAATAAACATAGTGAAGATGTAGAAAGCCTAGGTCACCAATAGTAGTTATGATGAAGATGATAGTGCAATGAATCTTGCTGTAAATAAGGTGAAATAGAAAGAGAAAATAAATGGTAAAGAGAAAACAAAGGAAGATGAACCTCATCAATACATTGATGGTTGTGACAAAGGCCATATTGTTGAGGAACATAGTGGTGATGAAGAGTTTGGATGCTTTTAAAGGCACACCAAAGGTACTAGTTCCAAGTTGATGAAAATAATGGGATATGATTGAAAAATATTGGTAAGATAAGGGAAAGGTGTGAAAATATCCATAATATTAGAAATAAGGCCAAAGAATAAGGGCCTTGGATATATAGGACAAGCATAAAGTATTGAGGCTAAATTTATGATAATCATGATTAGTATAGGGAATAATGTTCTAGAATGGGTTTTTGTAGTCAACATGGAATATTTGAACATGTAGAAGCTAGGTGTTGGAACCTACATCCTTGTGGGAGTTGTGGATGACATAATCAGTCCACTAGAAGGTGTTGGAACCAAGAGAAAGTAACCACCAAAATACATGTTGATTATGGTTGGATGGACATGATGGAATGGGATAAAGTAAATGAATGATGAGTGCATTCTATAAGAGAATAATTTATTCTCAAAGAAGGGTAAGGACAAGAAAATGAAGTTGGTCTTGTGAAGATAGTAAAGCTAAAATGGTAACAAATTGGAAGAACAATTCATGTTCATGAGCAAGAACTCATGGAATATTTCTTCTTACCCAAATAGTATGATGCAGGAGCATCTAAATAACTAGAAAAATGTTGAAGTAGTTACAAATAGATGGTGGGTAGTTGTCACGATAACTATCATTTGCATACACAAAACCCATTTTGACAAATGGAGGGAAGAGAAAAATGATAAGGCAAATGAAAAATAAAAAATAAAGGAGGAATAATAGTATGACATGAGATAGAAATTGAAGAGGAATCAAGGAAGTTAAAGTTGTATGCAAGAGGAAGAAGAGGAAAGAGTAAGATAAAGCATAAGTAGATCGGGAAAAAATGATCAATATAGAGAGAGGAGGATGTTAGAGGATGGCAAGAAGAGGAGAGCAAAGGAATAGGAATGAGAAGAATAAAGGAGCGTATAGGGGAGAAAAATAAAGAAATAAGAGATTCAAATGAGGAAGAAAACAAAATCTAGAAAAGCATAGGTTGAGAAACACTTGAGAGAATAGAAAGGAAGAAGAATGAGACACATAGGAAGAAAAGGGGGGAATACTATTTCTATGAATAAATTACTCCAATGTAGATATAGAACTCGATGCAGAGAGAGATTGTGAACTATTTTGTTAACAATAAGTTATGTATAGCCCATGGGAATATTTTATAATAAATACTATGCTTTCTTACTCTCCATTGTGTGTCATAATGAAGTATATCTTGTAGTAAATTTTAGATTTGTGTAAACCTAGTATTTGCAAAACATTTCTATGGAGGTTGGAGAAAGAGATTAAGTAGGGTCTTTGTTGAATTAGATATATTAGGGCATTGTTCATCCTGGATTTCATGTAAATTAAGAATGTACGACTACCATTCTTATGAAACTAGGACTTCATCCCAATAAATATTAGGCATCAAATAGAAATCCCTCCTTCGATTTGTATGTCATACAGTCGAATTTTGAGGTCTCATTATTTGGTAACACCACCTTTAGGAGTGTCATTATTGTCACAATAATTATATCATCTTGGATAAGGTTGACATGTCATAAATCTATCATACAATTTGTACAAGAGACCATTTTCGTACAATTGGGTCACTGAACAATAACACATTGTCATTTAATTGGATCACTATACAATCAAATTTCCATACAATGAACTTTGCTATCTCAAAAGGAGTACCAACTTAATGAATAATCATTATATTTTATTAAGACTTCACCTTGAAAAGAAGTTCATAGTCCTATGCTAAGTTTTGTCTTGAAATGTTACCACCACATAGGTCTTCCATCGTAAGGTATTTTCTTGTCATGTTGCCATCTTGATAATAGTCTGTCTAGAGTTGTTGTGTTGGAATAGATTGCATGTGTGATTACCATGCATATATATTCATAGGAAGAGTTGATTATTTGTTGCTTTAGAAGGTTATCCTTAGGTGGATTACCTTCTCTCATATGTGTCATGATAGCATGTATATTACAAATATCATAAATAAGTAATTTTATTTTGTTTAAAAATAAAATCACTTTGAGTATGGATACTAATGGGATACTTTCTAAGATCAACAATTTAAATACTATTTAAGAGTGGGATTATCCATGATTACCAATGAAAGCAACTAGCTAGATATCATTTTAAGAATGATATTATCCATGAGATGCCATTTTTGACCACCAAAAATACAATGTATCAAAAATAATGGACATTATTATTTTCTTAGTAATTTATCTAGAATGACATTTATTAAAGTAGTGCAAGATATATAAGCACAAAGTGGTAGGGGTTCATACTTTGTTATCATGATTTGATGAACTCCTCATTAGATATTTTCTACATCTCCACTTATTTCAAAAAATTCCAAAAAAATGAGTTAAAAATAAATATATCAATGCCCACATGTTAAACCCCAATACACTAGCTCTAAATCCAAATGCTAATCACTAACCCTAGAAATATTAAATTCTAGGCCTAACATGCTCCTTACCTAAATTTTAATTTATCAACCCCTTTTAACATATGACTTTAGTTTTATAAACATCTAAGAATATAACAACTTAGATGTTATGTATTTAATGCAATAAGTTAAATACCCCCTTTTTGACATAATACTCCAAACTTAAAACACCTCTTTTAGTACACCAACCCATATATTTTATAACATTTAGTCTAAATATTGAGTGAAATTGTACATACCTTATGTAACTATACTATGGCATCACTATAGTGATTTATAGTGCCACCTTAATATCATTTTTGTGTTATTTTGTCATTAATATTGTATAGCAATCATATTTTTTTATTTTGTAGTGCTACCATGCTACTACCAACTTGACCACATATAAAAGTTGAAATGGACAACACCATTGACATATAACGTAATAATTTTTTTCCAAGTGGTCACTTATGGTGATTCAATAATACTTAATGAGGTATTATTGATGTGATATATTTAACTTTGATGTAAGGCTTTTAACTTTTTCATCCAATACTAAAACTATATGTATACTTTCTTTAAATAAATATGTTTTAGAGGAATGTGATGGTGATAGCATATATTGGATTAAAAATATCACCTTCCAAAGTATAGCTTAGAAGGGTTCAAAGTTATCCATTGTAGGTAATACTTGTGATATACCTTGTGGAGATGTCTATGTTATGGATTTATCTACAATATGGTGTCTTATAGAACTATCTATGGAGCTTTTAGTATATTGCCCCATTTATTTATAACATCTAATGTAAACATTGAGCTATACTATCCATTCCTTAACTCTACTATGCATCATTATAGTGATCTCTAGTGTCATCTTAATATCATTTAGTATCAACTTTGTATTATTCTATCATTAATATTGTGTACTAGTCACATTTTTTTATTCCATGGTACCATCCACTTGACCACATATAAAAATTAAAATTTTAGGTGGTAATATGAGGACAACCCCATTGACATGAAATGTAATAAAATTTTTCCTAGGTGATCACTTATGAGGATTCAATAATACTTAATGAGTATTATAGATGTGATACATTTAACTTTGATGTAAATAATTCAACTTTTTCGTTCAAAACTAGAACTAGATATATTTTTTCACAAGTATTTTTTTTCAGAGGAATGTAATGATGATATTATACATTGTATCAAAATATCACCTTCTAAGCTATAGCTTGGAAAAGTTCAAAGTTTTTCATTAAAGGTACTACTTTTGAGATACCTTGTGGAGTTATAGAACTACTTGTGGAAGGTATCATTTGTGCAACATATATTCTTTAGATTCTATGCAATGGAATATTGAGTGAAATTAAAATTTTAATAAAATCATATTGTTTTGGAGAAGAGTTTTTAAATGTTGTATGCATTTTTTACAAGCTTATATAATTCCATGTGGTTATATATTACCGAGGAATGTAGCTAACTCTGATCTGCTTCTATTTTAAGAACTTCGTGTATGGATAAAATTACATATATATATATTTTTTTAAATGTAATTTGATTCCTAGACAAGGATGGCATTGTATGATATAATATTGGATAGGCATAAAGGTGTTTATTATACAATGTATTGAATTTATTGTAATATTTTATTATGTAAACCCTATGGTCTATGGTTAACCTTGTTGTGGTTAGGTCCACTTTATAGACTTATAATAATCTTAAAGCCTTTCTTGATATGTCACCATAAGGTAATATTCATTTATGTATTTATGGATTTGGTATTGGTATAAATACCCCTCACCACTCCTCATTTGATCATCAAAGTGTTGCAATTCTTCTTTATGGATAATATGTTATTATTTATGGTAATGGGCACCCTTAATATTTGTATCTCTTTTTGTTTCTTTTTCCCTTATATGTTTTCCCTATAATATTTGAGTGGATGAATTGCTTTTGTTTGTTTCTATAAAATATTGTGAATTTCAATATGGTCAGAGACTAGGTATGGATTGATGTTGCTTGGTCACATAGGAAGTAGTTTTGGAGCCTTTGGTCCTTTTTAATTCTAAGGAAAATCCAAAAAGTTATTTTGTGTCTATCCAATTTTCCAAAAATTCTAAAATATTTTTGCTAGAATTTCTTCCTACTTCTTCATTATTGAATATCTTATGATTCTCCATCTGAAAGATAAAATTTTCTTCTAGATTATCCTTTTTCTTTCCTTTTCCTAGGCCATGGTAGAATTGAATAAAAAAGGAGGCAAAAAATCAAATTTGAATTTAAAATATTTTGGTGCCTTTTGATATTCATGCATGGGTGCGCCCATGAAGCAACTGGCACTATGCATTTTGGTACAGTTTGGAAGCATTCTCAAGGAAACTACTCTTATTTTTTACAAAACTAGAGTAGCAATGAGTTGATTACTTGAATGATTGTTAAGGCACTAGGGAATTTGTGATTCAAATCCTTATGCATCTATTTTTTTAAA
The DNA here is from genome assembly GCA_028583015.1 of Wollemia nobilis. Classification (NCBI taxonomy): domain Eukaryota; kingdom Viridiplantae; phylum Streptophyta; class Pinopsida; order Araucariales; family Araucariaceae; genus Wollemia; species Wollemia nobilis. Next base: position 6,210 of record JAQPPZ010015998.1, on the reverse strand, counting down.
TCTTTTTATGATAGAAACAAAGATAAAACATGCTCTCAATCTCTTGATTGCTAATTGAACACATGGTTCAATAGTCTACATGGTAGGCCTTGGACCAAAGGGGTAGATGTTCTACGGGACTTTAGTTGGTGTTATGTGAATAAAAGTGTATGAACAATTGATTATGTGAATGCATTTGGAGGTACAAGATCAAAGGGTTGAATCATGTCACTTTTGTTTCTTGCCTTTTGCACTTAGGTGCTTAGGCTATAAAATATTTTTTTATTTTAACATCCAAATGAATGCATTGGTGCCTTGGCTAGGAAAAGGCACTTGGGTGAATAGTGGATTAGGTTCAAATTTCCTATAGGATAATTTTAGCACTTATGAAATTTTGAGAAAATTGGGTTAGCTCAGAAGTCAACATGGCCATCATCTATGCTTTTTGGAACATTTTTTTGTATATTTAAATGCCTTTGACCAATCAAAATGAAGCAAGTTTTATAGTCACATGGGATCAGATCTATTGAAGTAATAAAAAATGAATGGAGAACACAAATTAATTATAGAACCCTAAGTAGTAGCAAGTTATTTGCTTCTAATTTTCTAATATTTGGACTTTTATTTTTTACCTTTTTGAGGTCCATTAGGAAAAACCTGCTAGAGGCCATAACTTTGGCATACAAAAGCATTTTAATTCTTTTTTTCAAATCATGTAATTTTTTGATATATATGCACTGGAGAAAATTTCAAGGACCTACGATAGTATTAGGGGTCAAGTTGTGTAAGATGGATCATCAAGGCCTAGTTACTCACCTTAATTTTCAACCCAAATAATTGGTCTAATCAATAGCAAGAATCTATGGTGAATCTTTCAAGAATATAAAGCAACAACCCTTGATGAGAAAACCTACCACTAAATAGAATAAGAGTTTCTTGGCCTATTTTCCTTGCTAATTGAACTAGATACCTTGAAAATTTAATATCATTGAAGTAATTCACTTAGAATTAGAGCTCTCCTCTCTAAAATTGGTTGAGTTTCACAGTGTTGAGTACTACATTATAATACATAAGGTATTAAGAGTAGATATTACATATTCTAGAGGAAAAAAGAAATATGTTTTAGAATGCATGAATATTGTCCTTGCTAATATCTCCCCTTATTTTTAGATGTTAAACCTCATGGTTCATATGATTCCTATGTTCTTAGAATCTAAAAAAACTCATACTCTTGATTGATTTTTTTCTCTCTTAGTTCATTTTCAAGTGGCAATGGGAAATCTTGGTGGCACTTCACAAATGCATGCTCATGTAAAGGAATTTAAATCCAAGGATTCTAAGACCCAAGGTCCCAAGGGCCAAGCTAAGTCTTCAAATCATTTGAAGATCATTTGTGAATATTACAAGAGGGAAGGAAATTTGATGAAAATTTGCTTTATAAAGTTGCAAAGGGTTGAAGTTGAGTTCCTAAATAGAGGTGGATGTATTTTGAATGATGAGGAGATTCCAAATGATATACCTCAACTTTAGAGGCCCCCTATAGAATACATTATAGGGGAAAGATCTTATTATCACTAATTTCTTCTATCCTTAGATCCTCAATTTAGATTATGAGGAGGTGTTGAAAGTGCAATTTGATTGTTGGCCAAGGTCAATATTGTATGATGTAATATTGGATAGGCCTAAGTGCATTCATTATACAATGTATTGAATTTATTGTTACTATTTTATTATGTAAGCCCTTTGGGTCATTAATTACCTTTTTATGGTTAAATCCACCTTATAAACTTGTAATTAACCTTAAATCCTTTCTTGTTATGTTGGCTTAAGGTTAAGTTCATTTATGTATTTGGGGATTTGGTATTGGTATAAATACCCCCCACCACTCCTCATTTGATCATCTAAGTATTGTGATTCTTATCTATGGATAATACAATGATTATTTATAATGCCTATGGGATATTTGTGTCCTTTTCTACATTTCATCCTTTTACGTTTTCTATATAAATTTGAGTGGATGGATTGCTTTTGTTTATTTTTGAAAAATATTATGAATTTCAACATTTTTCTTAATTGGTTATAAAGGATTGAAATGGTCTCACCACATCACATTGTGGCCACATAATGGTATTATAGTAGCTTGGTAATTATGGATGTATCAATTGGTAAGAATTGAACCTAGGTCTCCCCCTCAAAGTTGAAGAATTTAACCAATTAAGCTAATTCCATTTGATTGCATATATTTATTTTTTATGATATTAATAGTAATTAAAAAATATTTATATACAAGCTCTTCACATTTTATGCATGTATTAGTATTATGTCTACTATTTGTGCATGGTCTAAATTTGTTACACAATCCTAGTAGTTTTTCTTTATAAGAATATACCCTGTTTATCTATTTTTATTAGAAGCAACAAGTGTTATTTCTTAATGTTGCCTTTTATATTTCTTAACATCAACATATCAAACTATTCATTAAACCATAATCCTAGTAGTTTTTTCTCTGCAAGAACATTTCTTGTTTATATATTTTGTTAGAAGCAACTTGTCTTATTATGTTGTCTTTTCTATTCCTTAACATCAACATCTCAAACTATCCATTGAATTGATACTAATATCATGTATTCACTTGATTTTAAATGAATATCCTTCTAAAGTATATAATAGTTACATTATCAATATTGTTTATTTTCTTAATAAGCTATGTGTAGATTATATTAGGGGTCACCCCTATTAAAATAATAAAATATTATATTGCTCTCATTACATTGTTATCCAACTAATTAAACCATATCTAACTCACCTTTTATGAAATATATTCTTCATTTCCATTTCTATCAAAGATGTTCATCATCTTCCTCAAACTGCTAAGCTTCAATAATCAACTCCTCGATACTATTTAATAAGAGATAAAATATCACAAGTCCAATTGCCTTCTAAAATTTAAAAATTTCCCAGATAAAAATCAACATTATAAATGGCTAAAAATATTTGCTACTCAAATTCCATATTTATAAATATGATAACTATAACAACCTATCGATTCCCTTAATACCTCTTTTTCAAGGGTCTTATTCATGCCCCTCATATTCCAATATATCATTTACATCATCACTTTTCTATTTTTATTTGTGGGGTTTTCCCCAGTTCTTTCTAACACTAGTGATATTTGCTTTGTTTTCCCATAAAAATATCCCTTTGAGTTTTCTTTCCTCGTTGTATTTGTCTCTTGTGTATTCCTCTCCTTTTTCATTTCCACCACCACTTTCATCTTCATCAATATCTTCAAAAACTTTATAGTGAGAGTTATCATCTATAGGTTTATATTGCTCTAAAGGATTTGAAGTACAAGGAATAACCTGAAAAAAAATTAATTATTTATGTTCCCTTGGAAACCCTAAAGTGCAAGGACTCTCCTTTGTAGTAATTACCTTCTTATGGAGTCGTAAAAATCCTAAAATATTATGGATTTCTTTCATACTCATTTATTTATTATGTTTCTCTTGAAAACCTAATGTACAAGGGATAACCTCTACATTACATTCATTTCTATTGCTAAGAGAGGATTTTATACTACTAGAGAAAAATATAGATTTACCTAGAACAAATTTGACTTCTTCAACCTCCTTTTTTTTTTAATTTTCCTCTACATATTCCTTTGCACCTTTGATTCCTTCTTAGACTTAACTTGCTCATTTTACTTTCTCATCCCTAGTGCCCTTGTTTGTTTCTTCTAATGATTGATTCAAGTGAACTATGATGGACTTTGCTATATATTATTGTATATAGAATTTCTCTGCCTCTTCTTTTGGAGTGGAATATCCTTTATCTAGTATAGTTTCTACTATAATATATTCAAGTATATATATATATATATATATATATATATATATATATATATATATATATATATATAGGTTTGAAAATATACATAGCAACACATATCCAAGTATATATAGCATGCTTTCACTCCTTAACAATCGGTCCTTGTTGGATGAACTCTCCTATGGTATTTTCAATATTCTTTAAAGCATCCTAATAGATAAAATGATATGGATGTCCAAAAATCCTAACCCACACTTGAAGCTTTTTAATAAATTATATCTCAATTAAAAAAAAAAAAAAACTCACTTCATGGTCTTAAAATAAGGACATCTCTTCCCCTAAACCATGGACCACCACCCATTTTTATCCTTGATTTTTTAACTAGAAAATATGATAAAGAAAAAAAAAATTAGGAAGAAAATTCATGGAGTAATTTGAATTCAATCCCCACTTCCACTTGATCCAATTTTGAATTTCTAAAAATGTTGGCTAGTATCCAAGGGAACTTACATAGTGACCCTTTTCTTAAATTATTATATCACGCTCTATCATCTGATCCTTGACAATCACTTCTAGTGTAATATTGGCTCCATAGATCGAACTTGACATATATTTTCTCTTCCTCTTATCTCCAACTTGGGCATCCATACTTGGCCTTGCTTGGAAATAGGTAATGGATTTGTACTTGCCTAGATGTTGAAGTTGGTAATTAAGAATAACTTTTTAATAAATTATATATGAGTTTTATTAAGATATAGCATATGATACTAAATTGATATGTTTTTAGGTTTTTATCAAAATACTAAGAGACCTAGGTTCAAATCATAGGTAAGAGTGAGTGACCTGTCATGTTTTAATTTTTTTAAATAGATATAGCCTATTTATCATGTACAACTATATGATTAACCAATTAAATAAAAAAGATGTTGTCTAAAAAATAAAAACTATAGATTGGCTAGGTCACTTGTGATGTCAGTTATATCATTTTATTTATTTATTTTATTTTTTAATTTAAACTTATTTTTAATATAACTTATAATAATGAAATATTATAATGTTAATGAAATTTAGGTGGAAAAACAATTACAATTAGGCAATGTGTAATTTTTATGGAACTATACCTTGAATATTTTTGGGCAATCAATTAACCATTAATTAATCAACTTATATGTAGAATGCCATTGGGGCAGACTTGCACTTCACGAGTGATGAAACAAAGTTAGTAGTGCACGGATCGTCGCTTTTCGCTCATAGTGGGAGTGGGAGACTTTGCACTTCGTGATGGTAATCAAATAGAGTTAATTGTGTGTGGATCATTATTTTTTGTTGATAGTAGGAGAGCTCATCCTGACCACTATTCTTCCAAATCCATTGTCTGAGTTGGATGGATTTTCATATGGCCGCTGGTGTGAGGATTCTGATTGAACAAAATTAGGGTTTGTTTGCTTGGATGAAAGTAGGGTTTTTTTAATTTTGGATGGAGGATTTCAACAAAGATGCATTCATTGAGCCAAAAATAAATTTTAAAGAAGCAACCCATAGAGGACCACCTCAAACAGGAGGGGAACACAATCAACGATTGCCAATAAAACCATTGAGTATGCCAAAGGTCGATTCAAGGAAAATATAGATGGGTTGCATGAAAGCAACTAATGGATCCCCAGTAGTGAAGTTGGAAATAATGGATGTCCAATAAGGAATAGATGTGATAGAGAGGAAAAGACTAGTTTTTTGATTCATGGGATTCTGATCGACTCATGCTACCTTCAAGAAATGGGCTACCAAAAACTAAAGCACTAAAGGTAAGTTCTAAATTTTTACTTACCCTAATGGCTACTTTCTTATTTTTTTTGTTAATGAAGAAGATAGGGAGAACATTTTTCAAGGGTGGGCATGGTTTTTTGGTAGGACAGGGCTCTTCATGAAGCCCTGGCATACCAAGTTCAAATATGAGGAAAAAGTACCACCAACTACCCTTTTTTGGGTTTGTTTATTTGGTCTTTCGATAGAATTTTTGCATCCAAATATATTCGCAACAATTGGAAATTATTTAGGAGTTTACATGATGACTTTTGAAAGCACCCAACATTTAGAGCATATTATTTATGCAAGGATTTGTGTTTTGATTGATTTTGACAAACCACTTCCAGAGAATATTACTTTACAATATGGCAAAGAAATGTGAGCGCAAGTAGTATATTATGAAAATATTCCATTTAGATGTAAAATTTTTCATGAATATGGCCATCTAGACAAGTTTTGTCCACATAAGGTCCCTAACAAAGAGAAAGAGGATGGGGACTTGGCAAGGTTTCAAATCCCTAAACACAAAAATACAAAGAAAAAATAGCAACAAAAGAGAAAACAGTAATTTCACCTAACACCTTTTAAATTCTCTCCACT